>JAPSES010064366.1:0-11222 GCA_029822895.1 Maxillicosta whitleyi | reverse complement strand
CATTGCGTTGGACGGACCTCATTTGAATAAAGTCTTTGCCCAGTAGTGATTATGCAAATTCACATACGGCGACTGGCCTGTCAACTTTACGTGTTGTATCCATCATGCACTGCGCGGCCGAATCTTCTACTCCCCATAGAAAATGAATGGGATCTGTCAGCTTAACCTATGTTGCTGGATTTGGTCTGTTTGTACTTTAAGAATGAAGTCAAACAAAAGTCTCCTATAACACCAGAAAAAGTCGCTACATTTGTCGCTAGTCGCTTTTTTGTAAAAGAGTCGCTAGAGAGGTATGAAAATTGCTAAGTTGGCAACACTGGACAAGAGGTATTAGCAGAGACACCTCACACCCCTTTAACAACCTGTTTTCCCTCCTGCCTTCAGGAAGATGCTACTGGAGCCTGAAGTGCAAAACTGCCAGATTTCTGAATAGTTTTTATCCAACTAACATAAGACTATTAAATTTAAACTGAGAGGAAAAAGTGACTCCCCTGTAAGCGCTGTATTCTGTGAGAGTTTTATTTACAGTTTCTGTACACGTTTTTTTTTTTAGTCATTGTTTTTAAAATCTGTTATTATGTCATGCTGCACATTTGGTTTTTCTTTATTTTCCTTTAATTTATTTAACTTGCAATACTACTTTCTTTCATGCTGCGCATTTGACGTGATGCTTTTACTGAATGACAATAAATCTGACTCTGAGACAGTATCTTGGTACGGTCATACCACCCTTTTCAGCAAACAAACACTAAACCACCTCTGTTCTACTGCCTGTTCAGAATAGGAATGTCTGTTCTCAGCTAATCTTCTAATTCCACAGCTTTGGTAGAACGTGATATTCATTAATGTGCAACAACACAAATCCAAGTGATTGTGTGACTGAAAGACATTTACCAGGCATCTAATGTTAATGATATGCTAAAAGGAAGTACTGGATTTAACATTTTCAAGACTGAGGCTGAATCCCAATTCACCCTTTGGCCCTACACCTTATGCCTACCCCTCTGTTTTGCATGTTCATGTGAAGGGGTAATGTTGTTCCAATTCTCAATTAGGCAGACAGGGTTAAGATGAAGTGCTGTATACCCCTTGAAACAAAGATTTTCCAGGACCACACTACTAACAAAGGGGTAGGAGGAGTTTCACACACACACATATATATATATATATATATATATTTCACATATTTGGATCATTATCAAGACAGAAGTAAACACAGCTAAAACATGTTACAGTTATGAAAGAAATACACAAACGTAAGTTCTTCTCAACAATTTAACCATTTAATGACACGAATCGGACAGAGATCCCAATAGCAGACCAGACGGACCAGGACATGTTTATACAGTCTTTTATTGTTTGGTGAACAATAAATAGTCAATTAATATATTCACCAGAATAGTCAATCTTAATCAACACTACAGTGTTGAAGAGCATAAGATTCCAGGGAACAGGTGGATCCAGTAGTCGGTGTCGGTCCAGGGTTCGGCAATGGGTGATCCAGCTGGGAACAGGCTTGTGGCTTGGTCAAAGACGGAAGGCAGGTCAAACAGCGGGGACAGGCACAGAGTCGACGTCAAACCAGGGGTTCAAACCAGTGAGGAGAAACCAGGAATCAGTTGGGCAAAGCGGCGGTCAAAAGGCAGGCGGGTCGTAACACTAGGAAACAGACTCAGATACACGCTGGAAGGTTAAGCACAAGCAATAATGTTCTGGCAGGGAAGCAGAGGGAGAAGAATGCATATATAGAGCCTGTTTGATGAGGCACAGGTGCGCCTCATCAAACAACAGGGAAAGACAGAAGGGAGAGGAGGTGAAAGGTGAACCAATGAGATAGAGCGGAGAGAGAGAGAGAAAGAACCACAGACATGACATTTAATTCCATTTCAATCTGTTATTGATCATATTTCTGTGGTTTATAGCTGATAGCTGTAAAATATGAACAAAGTCCATGAACCAGAGATGGCTACAGCTACTGACAGTATGACAAATTCTTTCAGAAACAAAGTTTTCGCATACGTTTATAGTGTTGTTGACGTAACATGTTGACGTAACAGGTCGTGAAGTGTTGTCCCATTGCATAGGAGAATGTTTCAACCCCTACTCCTTGTAGATCCATTTCAAGGGGTACGGCTAAGGGGTGAATTGTGTATTCAGCCTAAAATATATTCTTTGTAAAAACTACACAAATACATTTTCTACTCTGTTCCTTCTTTTTGCAATATGCTAAGGATATATCACCATCAAACAGAAATATTATATGCCTTTCTTCCTGTTTCTAGCACCATGACCATAATAATGTTTTCCTTTTAAAACACATGCTTTCTGTTCCATTCACAACTGTCAAAGGGAACCTTGTAGTGTAGAGGGATAAACACTTAAAAAATGCACATGTATAATACATCAGTGTAAGCACAGTCTGGTTATCAGCCAAATATGTAAGCACACAAACAACCAGTGTCAAAAATACAACAAAGAATGAATGAAAACTACCAGAAAAAAGAAGATGGATGGATGGATGGAAAATGTATAATTAACTTTGTGCTAAAGTTTATCATTTAATAGTTTTAAATTTGCAGCTATGTCAAGTTTTGCTGGGTATGTGGGATTTGAATAAAGATATACCTTATATACCTCCAGAATTTTGAAATTGGATTAAAACAAAAATAATGCTTTGATTGTAGATCATTCGTTTATCACGTTTCTGTATCTCACGCTCACCAAGGACAATGAACCCCCCCTGCTGTCTGGCCAACCCACCTGAACAGCCTATAAGACACGTCACAGTAACATCATTGTAACACTATTGATGAAAGCTACAGGAAGTAGGTGAAACTAATCAAGCAGGTAAACAAACACTACCCCTGTCTGATAAATGAATGATCTAAAATTTGACAGAGGGGCCAGGAGCATTTAGATGGAGTGTTTGGGTGGATGTACTAAAGAACTGCATGCAGTGTGTGCAAACCTCATTGTACAGTATGAATAAATGTACAACCCAATTTATAAACTGATTTGCACTGAGGACTGTCTTTCAAATATGCAAAATAGCCCTCATCACTTGATAAGGTTGTCTCAAGAAATATGCAAGATATGATGTTTACACACTATTTTGCACAATACTGTGAGGAGAAAATGTAAATAGATTAAAATACCATACGCACTGTAATTTATCAAACCTAGAGATTATGTCTGTTTTTAAAACGAAGGTACAAAGTTAAAGATTTATTTATTAAAATTTATTTAAATAAAATGAATGGAATCACTTTCAATATTCAAAACATATTTTTACTCAATGAAATACTCAAGTTGAATAATATCCAATTATGTTAAACCCCACAAAATCATGGATGGATTATCCTGACTGCATGCTCTACAAACACGCCACTACTGTCCTCTCCTTCATGCACAAACAGTACACGTGTATCGTTGCCAAGCACACAGACATGGGCTGTATTAAATATCCTACCTGCAGCAGAAACTACAAATTGAAATTAAGAGTGATGCACAGCGTGTTAATGAAGCCACTGTACCGCTGCTGTGCTTAAATGCACACATTACTTTTAATTAAAAGATGCACTTCCAAACTTACCAGTTTCAGTGGGAACAGGTTTGCTTGCCTTTGCTAATTTGAAAGCCAGCAAATAACTTGCATTGGTACTTGACTCTTGAATCGCAGTTTGTTGGTGAAAACAGTTCTGTTGAGTCTGTAAATTAGTTGCCAACCTCTGAGCAGCAGCCGCCTGTTCTTCTGTTGAATGCTTGCTAGTGTAGTTTGCATGCTTCGTGGCAAAGTGAAGGCTGATATCGTACTCTTTGAAGAAAGTCACAATGGCTTCTTGGCATATCAGACTGTTCCACTCTGTTCTTGGCCTGAGCAGCCACATAAGACATCGACATCCCCCGGACAGCAGTAAATGAGGGTGCTCCGACATGGACCTAGATTCTCGGATGCGAGTTACTGCCAGAGAGAGAGAGAGAGAGAGAGAGAGAGATTAATATTAGCTTCAATGTACATTCTGGTCCTAGTGCCCCAGCGAAAACTGGACTTTAGCTGACCCCATCTGTGGTCCGGTCCTGACTTTATACCTATGGACGTCCTGGACCTCCCCTCACCACTCACCTGTCTGGATGAGGGCCCCCCTCCAGTGGTGTCCTTAATCACCAATAACTCAATCAATCAATAACTTTAGTTAATAACTCCAGACACATTTAGAGCCTGTCTATCCTGGGAGTGGATCTGTCCTTCATGTGGTTCTCCCTGAGGTTTCTTCTGTTTTTGCAGGCTTTTTGGGAGTTTTTCCTCACCAAGAAGGGGGGTCTAAGGACAGGGTATGTGCTAGGAAACGGTTAGTCATTGATTGTGTCCATGTTGTATGTGTTCTGTTGGCTGTGTGTTCTCTGCTGACCTTATTACATTTCTAGAAAGCCCTTTGAGGCAATTGTCATTGTGATATTGGGCTATAGAAATAAAACTGAATTGAAATGAAATTGAATAGATGAAATCTGCATTGCATTGCCTTGAACCTGTGACATGCAATAACAATAAACTTGAATCTAATCTATTCCAATTTAATCTAATCTAATCTATGTGTACTACATGAGTACACTATGTGTACTGCTACAGTCACATAAAAACAATTTTCACTGACTGTGACTTAGGTGTTTGTTTGTGATGTATTTATTTATTTCATTTTGGTCCAGATGCAGGCGCTGGGTCTGAATCACATTGGAAAGTCTGAGTTGTGTTTTATTGCAGCCCAAACTCACAGACTTCCTGTTGACAGACCGGTGTTCACTCAGAACCACAGGACACTCAACTGGACACAGACCAACACATCTTTGCATATTCAAGCAAAAAATGTATGTTTCATTGAAACCTGTGAAATTTTGTCACAGATACAAACACACAGACACAGTTGCATGTTGAAATCAGGGTTACATTCCACATGGACGCTTTGGATTTAGACACTTTTTATATTAAATTGTAATTTTAATCATATATTTTTACAGTATTGTGTAAGTTTATATAAAAATTATATTAAAAGTGCAAAACTCTACCAAAATAGTGATAAAATAATTCAGTCAGTCAGTGTTTATCCATTAACATTTGGATCCATATGTATGTGAACCGTGACACTAATCTTGTCATTCGGCCTTTACACTGGATCTAAAATTAAACTGGCTTTAAGCTTTAACGCAAGGTTTTTAACACATATGATCCATTCAAGTGTAAATCATCCCTAATATGAAGCTAGTAAACTGTGGGACTTAGTCTCATGACACTTTAATTCAGCTGTTTTTTTATCAGATTGACATGAAAAGTGACACATTCTTTGGGTGTATGTAATTCTGTTTTAACACATGATAGAACAGATCCTATCTCACCCTAACCCTGTCAGCTGATGTTAACCCAGGCTCATTTTCAGTTTTTCAGGTTCATCGTTTCCTCTATAAACGACAAAACAAACAATCCTCAGATTTAACTATTTAATGTTTTTGATTCTATTAACTTTAAAACTGTTGAGTCTGGATAGATGAGAACCTTATGGAAACAGGGGTCTGCTACTTATCTGATGGTGAAATATGAAACATAAATATTATTCCTGTGTTTCCAGATGTTACTATTGTACATGCAGACGATACTGTCTTGCATCTGGTTTGTGGGAGCTGAGACTCTCAAGTGGTAAGTCCTGTTTTTGAAAATCCACCCAGAGACAGTCATGACCTCTGTGAGAGAGGAAGGAACAATTAAAGACAAATGTTCCCATTTGATCTCTGATGGTTTTTCACGAGCTCTCCCACGCAGTTTGGTCTGTTATCTGAAATCACAGCACAGGAGGATTATTAATTTAAAATGCACATGGATCTTCACCAGATGAAGTGAAAACATGTAAATAATCATAAAACTACAAAACATAGGCTTGGACAGGCTGTTTCTAGGACACATCCCAGATTTTTCCCACATGTTGATCTGAACTAAACATACAATTTATTCTCAGTCACTTGCAACATATTTGTTTATTCAGGCTTATCTCTACTTCTGAAGGAGCTCAACCCCAGTAAATGACATGCACACTAATAACGTTGTAATGAGGCTGATCCTGGTTTCAGCATATGCGGTTTACATGGAACACAAAGACATCTGGTTACTTCTATGGCCACTTACATGATCAATGCTAGTTTCCAAAGTTATTCATTTGGCAACACAGCCATTTCATCTGACATTTAACTTACTGTTGCACTGGTTAAGATCAGACTTACAGTATGCATGTCGTCACGCTGTTGTTGTGGAGTTGTCTAATTCACCTACAGGACATTAACAGGTAAAAAACAAATAAAATCAAAAATAAATGCTGTTAAACTGGTATTCTGTCACTGAGGGGGATGAAGATCCACAACCCTGTCTGATGCAGAGGATCATCATGATTGGGTCATAGTGGGGTCATGGTGGTGTCATGATAGAGTTGTGATGGGGTCAAGACTGGGTCATGATTGAGTCATAATGGGATCGTGGTGGAGTAAGTGGTTTCAGTGTGCTAATAGATTATATTCAGTAGAGTGGAAGAGCTACAGTTTCACACCACTGTGGGCAAAGATTGACCATAGAGGAAATGAAAGGTAACACAGAAGTGACATCTGTATGCTACCAATGCACAGATTTCTGACTCTTACAATCAGTCGTTGAAAAGCTGACACTGACAAGCTGACACATTTATTCTCTTGAGTTCATAATCCCCAGGCTCTAGAAGATAAAGTCAAAATGAAAGCCTTCCACACTACTTGGGACTCACTTCACGTTACATACGCTGTGATGGTGAAAGACTATGAACTTTTTCCTGACTTCACATCAATGGAGATGCATCAGTTTAATTTCAGACCAAGTGTGAACTCAAAGTTTGGAAAAGATCCATGAAATAAAGGTTAGACACTGGAAATACCTTTCACTTTCAGTGAAAATAACAGATTGCCCTCGTAATTCATAATCTGGTAATTGCTATTTTTCCTTTTAATTTAACTCAAATTATGTGAAATTGCAAACTCCAGGTGGAAACACTTCCAGCCTTATATTCTTGGGTTCTGTTTCAATGGAGTCCAGTGGGAGACGAAAATCAGTTCCATCAAGTCCTTTTATGTCGAAACATCTTGTTTAATAAAAAACCTTTAACATTTTATCTAGAGAATAGAAAATTATGGAAGTTAATGAAATCTAAATAAGATACATCACAAATACAGGGATTATTTTTAAGACACAAGGCAGTTTGAGTTGTTGCTAGAGTGAAAAATTAAGCCAAATTCACAAACTGTCAATAATGTCTCCAGTAATAACCTCTGAACAACAGAACAACCTTGATCAGGGACCTGATACCACTGACGGGGAAAATGAGGCTGAAGTTGCTAGCTGTCAGTCAAACATCCCAATTTAATCACTTTCACCATAGTTTCATAATATTCAATAATGATAATAATAATGAACTAACCACCAAGTATTACAACAAAAAACATTTTTTTTGTTTTGTTTTAACAATTAGAATCAGTTCTCAGAAAAGAAAAGTCAAAATATATGGATTACTGATACTACGACATGAGGTTAAGAGTGAACTGTTGGTCTGTGTTACTCTGAGTAACCTCTCAGATGTCTAATGGATAAATCTAAACTTTTTATAGTCAATAGGTGAAAACTGAGGGGTGGGGGGCCACTTTTCCTGTTAGAAGTTGTATGTTCCCAGTTGGCTGTTATAAGCACTAATGCCACTGATGAAAGAGCATCCAAGGACATAGAGGATTGAACAAAAATACATTCAACTGAAAGCTATCACGTCATATAACTTTGATAACCTTGAATAGATTTTTTTCTAGCTCTTTCCTTAGGCTCAGCATCTAAGGTCTTTCAGGAAGCTGTATGTTGTGCTTTCAGTTTCCATTTCAATGTGACCTTGTCTATAAACCACCTCCTGGTGTCTGGGCAGTGACTCTAATGAGTGACATTAAATTTACTACTGCCACTTTTGATGTATGATATGATATGATGACGATAACATGTTAGTTTTGATGTGATATTTACAGAAAGTTACCCCAAGTCAACAGGAAAAAGAAATTGCACCATTGTTTTTGTTCTTCAATTGAAATGAAATAAAAATCAAGATTAGAGTTTGTCGGAATTCATCGATGTTACGCAGTGATTTGTATATAAGACACATGAATTAACATTGTACAAGAACACAAAGCAAAGCCAGGACCCAATGAGGTTCTGTTGCGTGTGCCATGGGTATTATTTTTGTGACTTCCTGTTTTATTTTGTTATGTCTTCCTCTTGTGTGTTGTCAGTGTCTTTACTTCCTTGTTCCCCTTGACTCCCCCTGTGTCCTTACCTGAACCCTCCTGTGTTCCCTTGATTACTGTCTCCCTCTGTGTCTCTGTTGTGTCACCGGTTCGTTATTGATCTCCGTGTCGTGACCTACCAGCAATCTAAGTATCTGTTTTTCGTGTATGACCTGTTCTGTGTTTTCTGACCTCTGAGCCTTGCCTGACCCCTGTTCTGTGCCTTTGTTACTGACTTTGTTTTGGACCCCGGATTCGCCTTTCGCTTGCCCCCATCGGTGCCTTTGCTTCTGACGGACCTCACGGATTGGACTCGGACTGTTAAACGGTACTCTGACACTGCCCTCTCCTTGCCTGCATTATTCTCTGTGGATTCTGGATTTTGACTTTTGTTTTGTGTTTTTGGATTAGAGACTGCCATTCCCCTTATTGGACTGTGTTTACCGGTTTGACTCGGACTGTGTTATGACCACGGCTTGGAAACTCCCCCTGAGCATTTGCACCTTTTTATTGCATAACTGTCAATAAACTGTTTAACTGACAACCTGTCAGTTCTGTTTTCCTGCACTTGGGTTCCCAGTCTGAATCGTGACAGCGTGGCTCTATAATCATTGACTGGAAGGGCCGCTGGTGGCTTATAATGATGACATGGCTGGTAAAAAAAAATAAAAAATGGGTCCGTCGATGCTAATAACAGGATGCACCAACCTACTTGAAATGGAGGGAATCGAAGAAATGACAGTAGTAGACAGAAGTAAGAAGAAACAAGAATTTAGAGACTTTAGCTTCATACATTTTAATGAACCAGTGGCAAGACATGTTATGTGAATGGACCTTAGCTACTGCACCATGGAAGGAAGTTTTAAACATTGTCAGCTTCTGCATAGATTGTAAAATGGTTTCCAATACAATAGAAAGAGATGTTTTTTAGCAGGGAAAAAATATTATTTTTTAAACTATCAATGGCATTAGATCACCATAAATGCTTCAAACCCCTACAGATCATATCCATAAATAGTCCAACTGTTAACATGTGGAAAATGTCCACATCATAGTCTAGATTCATAACAGAGAGTTTTTGCATCTAGATGCAGGATGAGCACGTCATTACAGCAGTGGCACGCAATCTTTTTCTGTCAGGCCCCACTTTGGAGAACAAAAAATCTCCACACCCCCCTCAACCCCAACAACTTAGCAGTGGTGTAATTATAACTTTTATTTAAAAAAAAAAAAAAAACAACAACAATATTTTAGCTATACTTTTTTTTTTTTTTTTTTGATTTATTTTGGAAATTAAAAATAAATTAGATTTATGGTTTAAAAATACAAATTAAATTAACAAGACTGGCCACAGACAATATTTTCCCAAATAAAAATAGGAAATTCTCTATTATCTTACAATTATGAAAATAAAGTTCCTTTTTTTTTTTTAGAACAACAAACAAATTTGGTAACAAAGATGAACATTTTAACAATATCTGTGGATGCAATGATTACACTGTACATCTCAGAATATTACATAATATTACAAGTGCACTAACTGTTTGTTTAGTCCAGTGACAGATCAATATGGAAGTAGACTGGTTTGTTGTACATCCTTAAAATGAGTCCAGGGTGCTCCAACACTAAAACATTCCACCTGCTACATGTTCTAAATAGAAGAAAGAAAAAAAAAAAAAAATCACCCAGGAGTGATCCCATGCCCCCCACCCCCCACAGCCGCCCCCCAGCAAGCCTCTGCACCTGCCCTACAGTTTGAGAAGAAGTGGTTTAGTCAGACATTGAACAAATATAGTCAACGATCACACCATCCTGTAATAATATGTACCTTATCTCCTCTGAACGGTTTCTGTCCTTATCTGTCCTCACTCAAAGCTATGAGTCATTTATGTTAATTGGAGATAATTGCCATTTCGCAGAAAATGTATCTCTGTGGACAACCTGTTCCTAACAGCAAATTTGCATGGACAATTTTGTCATTTAATTGTTATGAGAAGAGTATTTTTATTCCAGTATTTAATTACTTGTGCCACATTTCCTTGTGAACTGGTACATTTGTCAAGGACATGTGTGGTCATAGATGCTTCTATTAGGAGAACAGGTGGTGAGATGTGCATAACTAGATTGCATTTGTGAATAGTAGTTTAAACAGTACATTTTAAACCACTGGCCAAATCCCAACCAGGTGAACACTATTATGCGAACAGTTCCACTACAGTGTTTATTTGGCTGGCATTGCATCAGTTATTACCTTTGAATTGGTCTCAGGCTTACTTTCACAAATAATCAATCTGTGGATAATTACCTTGAATAAAAAGCATTATTGATTTAAATAAACTGTTTATTGGAATGTGGAAGTCTACTATAGCTATAAAAAAGGACTCATTTGTATTTGGCTCTACTTGACTTTGTTTACTGCTGTCTTCTGTCTTGGCTGTTTCTTTGATTCCTCACCTTTCTCTGACCTTTCCTTCAAACAGCTGCCATACAACAACCAGTGAAGAATTATTCAAAGCTTCCCTTTTATGTTTAAGGTTATGTAGACTTTCAGATAAAGAATGACATGGTTTGTCAGCTTTGCTCTGCTCTAATATTATCTGTCTATGATTGTATGAAGCCCATAAGTGTGTGTAGTGTGGGTGTAACACAGTACAACACACATCTACAACTTCAATCTCATAATCCCATAAATCACATCATATTTTATTTATATATAAATCATAATACAAGTTATACTGCAAAAAGTGTTATCTTAATTAAGATATATTTTCTTAAAATGAACCTAAACTTTCTTGTTTTTCCATGATAAGTTATTTTTGCTTTAAATAAAATTGTCAGACAAGATAATTCTGCTTGTTTCAAGATACTTTTTACTTAATTATCTTATTTGGTCAAACGGT
>JAPSES010064345.1:0-11223 GCA_029822895.1 Maxillicosta whitleyi | reverse complement strand
AATATTTATAGTATATATAGTATTTAGAGTATATATAGTATATATAATATTTATAGTATTTATAGTATATATAGTATTTAGAGTATATATAGTATATATAATATTTATAGTATATATAGTATTTATAGTATATATAGTATATATAATATTTATAGTATATATAGTATTTAGAGTATATATAGTATATATAATATTTATAGTATTTATAGTATATATAGTATATGAGCTCTGCGCTGCGGCTGACCTCCATCAAGGACCCACTGACGGTGGAGCAGCCGAGCACATCAGCGCTGACCCTGCGTCCACAGATAAACCGTCCCATTCCAGGAAAACGGCCCCGGGCGCCACTTGTCAAATATCTGTCAACCATTACAGGCCATGTTTAGATTTACATTCTAACTTTTAGATTAAACGCCGTCACTGAAGGTGTCGGTGAAATGGCTGGAGGTAAATTACAGATTTTAATGCGTCTCAGGTTTTAAAAGGTCGACTTTAAAATCGCTGGTGTGTGCAGTTTATATGGAAACTAGAAAAGGGGGAATATCTGTGAAGGAACTCTGAGCTCATTAGCTCAAAGATCATCCTCTAAACGACAGAAGGTGTTGGAAAGTGTGGGATGCAGTAAAGTGTAATTATCTGCTGCAAAGTCCAGAGACGAAGGAAAAGGACTGTGAGCCGTCAGACGTGATCGGAACGGAGACAAACGGAACGCACCAACGCGATTAACGAAACACTTGTGTTTGTTTGTTGGGCTGTGTTCTAAACATCCATACGGGGATATCGTCGGCCTCTTCACAATACACATATCGATACGGAGGCGTCAGTATCGATATTTCATACGCAACAAATAATTAGTTTATCAAGTTTGTGAAACGGCATCTGACTTTGCAAAAAATAGGCCTAAAATATCGGGATCGCGTTGAATACCATGTACCGGAACGCACATATATCGGGATACCTATTGTATTATGGCCCCTGTATCGGGATATGTATCGTATCATGAGGTTGTTGGTGATACCCCCCCCCCCCCCAGTCAAATAGACAAATAAACATCAGTCAGACTTTTACACAGACCGACAGATGATGTTTCCATTCCCCCTCCATCCGTCCGACCCCTGCTCCAGTTTGTTTTTTGATTTGTGTTGTGAACTGACAGTGTTTGCTCCCGCCTGGGGCTGCACGCTGTGTTATTCTTCATCCAAAACATTCTTTTTTGTACGTACTGGGAAGATTCCCTCAGTCACCACATCCTACAAATTAAATTACGCAGCCCATCAGGGACACTCACTATCCGCACATCGATGTTTCACAGTCCAAAGCCAACATGCGAACAGGATGAAACATTAAACCGGCCACTCTTCATTATTCGGAGGATTTGTGCCCTGTCATTTTTAATTTCGTTGGCATTTTCGCATCAACCTTCAAGGGCATTTTGGCCACGAGCCCCTCGCTGTTTCTCCTCAGACTGCTTTTCTGTATCGATTTCACAAAGTCGTCGGTGTGCGCTGCATGTAAATGTATGTCTGCGTTAAAGCGGGGGTGTCAAAGTGATTATCTTTAAGGTTCCACATTCAGCCCAATTTGATCAAAGCAGGAAAATAATTACAAAATAGCCTATAAATAATGACAACTCCAATTTTTATCTTTGTTTTAGAGCAAAAAAAAAAAAAAAAACTCCATTAAATTACGAAAATATTCCAGTTTTTAAAATATCCAAATAAAAGCAATAACAATATTCCACCTCAGTTTATCATTGTTACGTATGTTTTACAGATCAGATCTACAAAGACACAAAACATTTAGTAACAGGCACAAAACAGGCAAAAATGCACTTATTTTTTCATTTCATTGAATGGTGTTCATATTTGTTCAGGTTATTCACATTTTATTGTTAAAGGATAATTTGTAAATGTAAATACTTTCATGTTTTTATGTTTTGTTTTGTTTTTACACTAAAATAAAGACAATAATTTGGAGTTGTCATTATTTTTAGGCATAATGCAATAAAAAAGTCATATTAAACCATGAAGAAAATGTTGTGTCATTATTCATAGGTTATTATGTTGTTATTCAGAGTTCCCACAGGGTCTTAAAAAGTCTTTAAAAGGTATTAAATTTGATCTGTTAGTTCTTCAGTTCTGTTGCTATGAACATGTTCACTGTATTGTGTTTAAATGTGTTTGTTAAATTGTTAAACTGCAAAAAAAGTAACATTTGTCGCCTGAGTTCCACCTGTTCCAACCCAATAATTTACATAAAAATTAACTTAATTATCTCTAACTTTGCAGCCCTGATAAGAAATGACTTGGAACGGCAGGAATCAAATAAATACAAACAAATAAATACATAAATAAGCGTTAAATTCTGTTGTAAATAGTTTTAAAAAGGTCTTAAATTAAACTTGTAGGAACCCTATTATTTGACTTAATTGATCATTTTGGTCTGTATGTGGAACCCGTGGGCCGGATCGGACCCTTTTGTGGGCCGGTCACATGTTTCACACCCTGCTCTAATAGTTACCACTTATTTTGTCATTTTTATTGCCCCGCCCCCCTTGAAGGGGAGGCGAGGAATATTGTTTTTGGTTCAGTTTGTTTATTTGTTTAATACATTAGCAGCAAAACTGTGAATTGAATTGAGTTTATAGAGGAAAAAGTAGGTCAAAGTTCACATTTTTAATGATTTTTTAAACTTTTTTCCCCCTCCCTTTTATTTATAATGGACGAAATTTCAAATGTTTATAAAAACAGTGATGATGATCAGCTGGATCGATGCCAAAATAAGCTCCGATATGTGCGAGGTGCGGGGCTTGTTGTGACTGGAACCACTTGTTTGTAGGTTATTACGCTGTTATTTTACTTTAGCACATATTGGTCTGAATGTGGAACCTGCACTTTGCATATTCATCCTGTGGGTTGGATTTGGACCCTTTTGTGGGCCGTTTTTAGTCCACGTGTCACATGTTTGACACCCTGCTCTAATAGTTACCACTTATTTTGTGACATTTTTATTGCCCCGCCCCCTTGAAAAGGAGGTGCGGAGTATTGTTTTTGGTTCAGTTTGTTTATTTGTTTAATACTTCAGCAGCTAAACTGTTAGTTGAATTGAGTTTATAGAGGAAAAAATAGGTCAAAGTTCACATTTTTTATGATTTTTTTTTCCCTCCCATGTATTTATAATGGACAAAATTTCAAATGTTTATGATCAGCTGGATCGATGCCAAAATAAGCTACAATATGTGCGAGGGGCGGGGCTTGTGACTGGAACCACTTGTTTGTAGGTTATTACGCTGTTATTTTACTTTAGCACATATTGGTCTGAATGTGGAACCTGCACTGGGTTGGATTTGGACCCTTTTGTGGGCCGTTTTTTGGCCCACGGGCCGTATGTTTGACCCCCCTGTATTATAGACACGTAAGCGTGTGTGTGTGTGTACGGGGGTATAGGAAGGATGTAGCAGTGGAAAGAGATCCTCGTCACCCTCTAATGAATAATGGTCTGTTTTCTGGCTGCCTCCTCATTCCCCTGACATTACTAACCTCTGACGGAGCTCCAACCACCACAGCTGTTCCCAAATCTGCCCCCATCACTGGAAACCCTTCCCACTGCATCTGCAGCAGCAGCCGTTTGATTTCACATTTTTTATCAGGAATCACGTCTCCTCTCACGTGTGCTTCCACTGACAGTCTGACTGAGCCGCCTCATTTTGTCATCCACTCCCTTTTTATCTGCAGGGCGCTGATAAAAGGGCTTCGGCTCATAGAAAAACGCTGGAGTCACCAGAGGTTTCACTGCAAAAAAAAAAAAAGGGGATTTCAAGAAAAGTAAAAGAGCCTTGTTTTAAAAGTGAGTTTTGTCAAGTATGAAAAGTGATATTATTTAAGAAAGAACGCACTGATCAGCCATAACAGCATGACGCTGAGGGGAAGTGTGTTAATACAGTGAAGCTCACACTGTGAATAAATGAAGACAACTGCAGATTGGATCTTTTATTGTAAAAAAAAAAAAAAGTTAAATTACATGAATATGTTTACATTAACAAACTATCCTTTTATTTAAAAAAACAAACAAAAAACGAATAACCTGAACAAATATGACCTACCTCACATGTCCTAAGAGAAGTAAATACAATTTTACCAACATTCTGTTTGTTTTGTGTATTTGTAATTATAATGTAAGTTGTACTGCACACGTGTAAATGATAAACTGAAGCAGAATATTGGTAAAATTACACTTGTTTTCCTTAAGACATTTCAAGTTCTTCATGTTATTCAGATTTTTAAGAAACTTTATTATAATGTCAGTTTACTTTTTTCAATGTAAATATCAATGGGGAAAAAAAACATTGACAAGAACATTGTTCCAGAAGTTGAATTATTTTCAACTCAAAGCAATAGGAATAAAATAAAATGAGGACATACTGAGGACATTTTTTGGAAAAATTTGGAAAACTGTTTCTGTTTGGAATGAGTACAACTTGTCAAAGTCTTTATTATTATTATTATTATTATTATTATTATTATTGTGATTGTCCTGTGTAGTGATTTTGTTCCAGGGGCAGAAACCTGGAAAATCGTTCAGTATGTTTTCACCAAAGTGCATTTGTCTGTCATCATGTAGTTTTTCATAGTTTCATTTCTGGAAAAGAACTAGAAAACTGGCAGATATTTTTCCAACAAACTATTTAGAATATTGTCAAATCTACAATAAAGAAAATAAATTGTTTCTTTCTTTTAAAATAATCTTTTTAATAAATGTAGCTCAACAGAATGTGCCTTTCAGCTCTGTTGAATTCAAGTATTTTTATTATCATTATTGTTTGGTTTTAGCAATTTTTATTTACTTCTCCTTTTTTGTCAGTATAATACAGTCCAGTCTCTTCAGGTTGAGGAGCAGGAAAACAAAAGAACAAAAGCAAAAAAACAGAAAACAAACCAATGAATAGAACAGTCAGTGTTTGTGTCAGAATCTGTTCAGGTCTGATAACAGACACGTTTGTCCCTGAACGTCAGACATTTTCCCCAGTTTTTTATAAAGCAACTTCAGTTTATATTCAGATACAGATACGGTTTTTTTTTCCCCCTGGGGGCAATTCAGTTACAATATGAAATACATAAAAACAGTCCCGTCAGACCCGTCGGTGAGTGGACAGTGGAAGGATCCAGCCATAAAATAACACCCTGCAGAAACACGTGTGTGTGTGTGTGTGTGTGCGTGCGTGCGTGTGTGCGTGCGTGTGTGTGTGTGTGTGTGTGTGTGTGTGCGTGCGTGGGTGCGTGCGTGTGTGTGTGTGTGTGACCTGCTGGAGTTGGAGCTCAGCACTGATATTCAGTCACGTTTGGAATCCATTTTGTTGAATAAAAATTGCACGGACTGAATTTCTGTCATAAAAGAATGAGGCCTGATCCCAGTTCACCTCTGACCCCTACCCCTGAAACAGAGCTGCAGGTGTGTAAGGAAATATGTGTTGAAAAATACACATGTGCTCTTATTTCCTTTTTTCATTTCCTTAGAATCCATTTAGCCCAAAAAAACCCAAAAACAAATACTATTTATCAAAACTAGGAATGTCCAGTTTTCTATGCAGTGCTTTCACTTTGTTGAAGGACAAAGTCTGGTGTTTATTCAGAATGTTCCCTGAGCAGTACAAGAGTCAAACACATTCAGGACATTTCCTGGATGTTTTATTCAGAGTCCGCACGTCGCCGGTGTGTGTTTGTGTTTGCGAACGCTCATCCTTGGCTCTGGGCGGCTCTGACTCATCCAGTTTGCATTACAATCTTTCAGTCTGGCATCGGTGAGAGCACCGGGTTCACTGATCATTTACCGGCGGCTCGGTCCGACTGCACCGGACCCCGGATCCATTGGTCTTCAGTCCTCAGCCCTGGTTTTACCGACGTCACTGAGGAGGAATACTGATAGAGCGGCTGTTCAGGGCCTCGTTTAGAACAGACGAGACAAACCACCTGCATTTAACTAGTCCTTAAAGGTTCAGTGTGTGAGATTTATCTGGATGGAGGAGGTTCTGATGGAGTCCATGGAGTATGAGGCTGATGGATGTGTTTACCTTTAATCTGATGAAAATAGAAGCCGCTGTGTTTTCATTAGACCCAGAGCTACCATTGTGCCAGGTCCCACCTGAAGTTTCCTCTATTCAACCTTTGAGGGATTTATCATCATTTATTATCATATTTTCTAGGGGGGTATTACCAAGAACCTCACGATACGACAAATACAGGGGTCACGATACCATACCATACGAATTGTGGCTTTTATAGCGTTTTGGAAAAGAGCTCTTCATTTGGACTAGAAATGAGAATGAGAATTTGGATTTTTTCCACACTGCAAAAAGTGTTATCTTAATTAAGATATATTTTCTTAAAATGAACCTAAAATTTCTTGTTTTTCTATGATAAGTTATTTTTGTTTTTTTTTTCTGAATTAGTAAACGCACACATTATGAGGTGCGTACAGCCGTTCAGAATATGAATGAAAAAAGGAAGTTGCTGCCGCACACTCAGAACTTCAGTAAATGCTCATTTATTTGACTAACGTTTCAGCTTACGCCTTCAGGGTCATTTTTTACATGCACACAATAACATTTTTTGTTTTTCTATGATAAGTTATTTTTGCTTAAAATAAAATTGTTAGACAAGATAAATCTGCTTGTTTCAAGATACTTTTTACTTAATTATCTTATTTGGTCAAACGGTCTTTGCATTGAGTATTTACAGCTAGTTTTAAATACTTTGAAGCTTAAAACAAACATTTCCCACATTTTAAGATGAGTGATCAAATTTTCGTATTTTAAGATGTTGCATAATCTAGTCAAGCTTGAAAAAAAGACAATATTACTTATTTTTAGTCTAAAAATACTATTTTTAAGAATGCTGTGGTTGATATGGGCCAAGTATTATTTTCTTATTATTATTCTTACTTTGATATATTTTTTTCTTAAAGTTTCAAAGGGACTTTTTACAGTGTGGACACTGTGGCCCAACAAAAACTCATCCATCAGTTTCCTCTGACTCTGGTTTGAATTCAGTGAAATCCTGTTGAATTTGAGCCAGTGAAGGACGCTCAGGTCACACCGCTCCGTGTGGGCGGTCGATCCACCACAGACCCACGCCGCCTAAAGTCATGTAGATTGATTTGATTGTCAGACACGAACCAATCAGATTCCAGGCTTGTTTTTTAGGGCGTTCTGCCAAATAAATGGAGTGTGTCAACAACCGTTAAATAAGTAAGTCATAAACATGATGACTTTGATCTGATGGGCGCAGAAACGACAACAACAAAGGTGTAAACACTGTCACAAGCAATTCATGACAGCAGTTAATGTTCTGTTTTATGGTTTTCTGTGTCAGTTCATGCTCTCACATTTAATTTAACACGTGATCCTGACTTTTTCTTATTAAAGGTTCCAGCTGTAAACACACCACTGTTTGTCTTAAAATTAATTTCTTCTAATATGTCAGGTCCATGTTTGCTTTTTAACTTGGACTTTTTCAAATTATTATTAGTGTTTGTAGGAAACTGAAATTATCCAATTAATGTCATAATGGTCAATAACACAGTAAATATGGCCTTTTTAAACTAAATCAATAATGTAATAGCTCCACAATAATTGAATGTTATATTACAGGCTGGTTATTACATTATTGCATTATAATTATATATTTTGTATTTTTATACACTATAACAATAAAGAAAATCTTTTAATCTATTAAACATGTTCATCCATTAATGGCCTATCATTAAAAAACTGTAAGCTGCAGCTGATAATGTGATAATACATAAATAGGACTGCATTTCATATTCTTTTTTCTTTTTCTTTTTTACAGTTTTTGTTCAGCTTGTCAATCAAAAATAGATATTTGTCATCTACCTACCACATGCACTTTTGTGCAAGAAATAATTCTCAAACTGCCTATTCCAAACTTAATTAAGGACAGTGAGACATTCATAATGTGTTGGATGTGACTCAATAACGTTATTGGCTCAAACATTTTATTAAATTATTAACAAGTTATTGCATCATTAGAATCAGAAGACTGATCTTACTGATCAGAATCTGTGAGAAAATTGTTGTGTGTTACAGTTGCTTCATGAACACATAATAAAAATGAGCAAGAAATGATCAATACTATTGATCTGTTTAATCTATAATCTATTAAAACTATTAGAACAGTAATTTATACGATATGTACTCGACAAATATTATCAATATAAGGAAAAGAAATGTACATAAATAAGTACAAGTATATTGCTGTATGTAATTGTAATTATAATTATGTCATTATAAGGTGATGGTAGAAGTTATTGGTTTTATTATAATTTAATAATGACCGAATTTATTACATCATTAGTATTTTAAGGACAATAAAAGTTTGTGTTGCATGTTTTGTTGTAAAATCATGTCTCCACTTGTGTTTTTCTGTCTTAGATCTGATAGACCAGGCACAGGATGCTATTTAGTTAAAAAAACACACACATATTCCCTTGAACCATCACTGATTGAGTTAAGTCTGACTGTTCCGACTGTTCTGTTTGCGTTGCGCCTCGTACTCTCCGCAGACAATGACAGATCTATACGCTGTGTGCGTTTGTGCCGCCGACCTTTAACTGGACAGTGCATCCTCTGTGGGGTTTTATTTAGAAACTAATGTCATATTAGTGGGAGACTGAGCAGGGCAGGGGATCTGCGGGGTCTGAAAAAGCCTTAAATCCAGCAAATTGGATTTAAGGCCTTAAAATGTGTGAAATTCCCCTAAAATGTCATAAAAGGTCTAAAATATGATTTTGAAAGGTTTTAAAAATCTATTAACATTACTTTTATTTTAAACGTGCAAAAAAAAAAGTCTTGATTTGAAATGTTTGGCGTCTTGAGGACGCTGTGACTGGAACAGAACGAGAAAACGGAACTAAATGTATCCTGTGTGGCCCGGTCACAGTTTACCGTCGCCCAGCGGTGGATTGATAGGATAGTTTATAGCTGATAGCAGCGGTGAAAACTGATGGGCAAGTGCAAGTTTAGTGGTTTGTGTCTGCACGATGAAAGGTTCCGTACGTGGTTAAAGTGGAGGGAAATGACTTTGAAGCATATTGAGCTTCATGCAGAAAAGTTCTCAAACTCGTAACCTTGGGGATCAAGGCATTAGAATCCCACAGCAAATCCCAAAAACACAAGGCGGCGATAAAATGCTGTAGAGTTTAAACATGTTTTTGGTCCTGACTTCCAAACAGGGGTTCTGACTTGATTGATTTTGTATTTCAAAAAGCATATTTATATACTTTGCAAGTAATTCCATGCCTCCAATTTTCCTTCAAGTTTTTTGTACTTTTTTGCGAGTATCGAAGTAAAATAGGTCTTAAATTGTGATCATAATGGTCTTAAAAAAGTCTTAAATTTGGCGTGTTGAAACCTGCACAGACCCTGCAGGGGAATGTGGGGTTTTGTACCCAACACCCTGCACATGCACAGAGGCTCAAACACTGAAGGTCGGGTCAAAACCAAAGCATCAAACCGGCTTTGATTTGCCGCGTCAGTTCCATTAAAGCAGCCTGAGGTCAGAGCTCTGCCGCTGTGATAAACCCAGACGTGACGAGCAGACAGCGCTCGGATATTGACAGATGATCAGTGGGATCCGTACAGCCTCGTTAAGAGCCGGTAAACGTGCGTGGCTCAAAGCGGTTCAGAGCATCAGTTTGTTTTTCACGCGAGTTCCCGTCGGGTTCGTTCTCCGACGGCTCTGATTGGAAACAGTCATTAGGATTGTCCTGGTGCCTTTGGGCAAACAGAGCTGGCACACGGACACAGACCAAGCGCTCACGCTATCGTATCCCTGCTGGGTTTAATCTAATCTGAGCCTCATGTCACCGCAGCGGGACGTTGTTTAACAGGTCAAAGGTCATTCTTGTGTACTTTTACTTCACTACTAAACTGCAGTACTTCCTCCAGCCCTGATGCAAAACAAATCTCCTGCTGTAAATAAAGTTGCCTTGAACCTTGTTAGATTGACTTTTTGCATCCAGACCACAACAGAACCGGAGAACCTCACACATTCATCTGGTTCTGATCCAGTTAGAACATGACGCTGACGTACAGGGACACTGGAACTATTTTTGTTCTGTCAAATCAGGTCATATTTAACCCAAACAGTTTGTAAAACTAAAGCTATTGTTGATATTTTTTGTCTCTACCACAATAATCACTAATCTTTGAGGTTCTGAAAGTTCTACTGTGGTTATTTCGTGGCTCAGATGTGTTTTTCTCTTTCTAACTGAAGTTCCATTCTGATTATTCAGTCCATTAGCGGATAAGTGGGCGCAGCACCTGTCCTTGTATTCGTAACTCAATGTTAAACGCTGTTTTCAAACAGAATAGAATTCGATTAAAATGTTCAGAATGAAAACCAAACGACATCTGCCTCAGTGATGATGTGTCCGTCTGTGCTCGTCTTCCCGTGCAGGACCATACGAGGGTGGTGAGCCCCATCATCGACGTCATCAGCCTGGATAACTTCGCCTACTTGGCTGCTTCGGCCGATCTGAGAGGAGGTCAGGACAAAACACAAATCATGTCAAGTAACAGCTGATAACACACATGGAAGAGCCCGGCTTTACAAGGTTTTCTGCAGGACGTCACATGAAAACCTGCTGTAGAGATTCCACAGTGTTCAGGGAAAACAAACCAGAAGAAGCACAGGAGAGTCTTTTCTTTTTCCTTCAGCAGTAAATGTAAATATCTAATCCAATCTACTTCATTTCTACAGCATATTTAAACAACAGGAGCATTTCCAAAGTGCTGCACGTCATAAAAACAACAAAACAATTAAAAGAAATACTAAAAACAATAAATAAGCATAAAGAACTACAACGGTGCTCTAAATAAAACAATAAAATTAAACAGTTAAAAGTACTCACTTTCAACTAGCAGGAACTGAATACAATTGTTTTATGTTTAAGTTGTATGTTTCTTGTTTTACATTTGAAAATTGATAATAAAAAAAAGACCTATCAAATTTTAAATGAAACCAACCAGTATTTTCATCTGAGAATAGAATAGAATTGAACAGAACAGAAAAGAATAGAATAGAATAGAATAAAATAGAATAGAACAGAAAAGAATAGAATAGAACAGAAAAGAATAGAATAGAATTGAACAGAACAGAAAAGAATAGAATAGAATAGAATAAAATAGAATAGAACAGAAAAGAATAG
>JAPSES010064324.1:0-11223 GCA_029822895.1 Maxillicosta whitleyi | reverse complement strand
TTTTATTTTAAAAAAAAAAAAAAAAAAAAAAAGCTTTCAATATGATAGGCCAATGACGTACTGTATGTAAAAACAGAATAAAATAAAATAGATTCTGCAAAAAACTACAAACTTCAACTTCAAATCATGAGAGGCCAATGACATTTGTAAAACAGATAGAATAGAATCGATTGTTTAAAAAAGAACCAAAAAAACTTCTAATCATGACAGGCCAATGACATATCTAAAAAGAACCCAATAGAATAGAATAGCATACAATAGATTCTATTCTTAAAAAAAAAAAAAAAAACTCCGATATGACAGGCCAATGACATATGTAAATAAGGAGACAACAGACACTGGTTCCTTTCAAGGATGAACCGTTTTGAGTGTAGTCGAGCGCTTCAGTGCTTTTCTGGAACATCAGGATAATGGTAGCTGTGACAATGCAGGGTGTCACTGCAGATAAGAGCTCGGTCGATATCTCAAGACGGTAATGAATTGCTTATGACATCAGTGTACTAATGTTAGCACAACTGCTCCCTCGGGGCACTACTGAAAAGCATATGGGATGCCTCCTCACATTAAATCCATTTTGGTGCTTCTTGCATGCACTCACAGATCGCCGCGATACAGTTTGTTTACTTTTCCACTTCTGACACATCGGAAAATTGACTGGCAATAGAATGATGGATAGTCACACTCAGCGTATGATGGGTTTCAAATGCACAGAGTCCAAGCGTTTATCAAAACGGTTGCAGCAGTCAGTCTTCATTCACATTCATTACCATTCTTTTGAATTAGCTGGAGTCGGTTGTGAAAAGGTCATCACTGAAAACTGATATAATCCCCTTCATTATAAAATCGCTGATGGGATACTTCAAACCACATAGTGAACCCTGAAAGGCTATCTCTGTTTCCTCCTGGTACTGTATACAGGTGACATTTTATCTACACCCTGGTATGTGTTGGGGCTATTTGGGGAGATGAATGGTCTCTAACAAGACATGATAAGGGTGACTCGCTTTGTCTGTCCATTCACCCACACTTTGGAAAAGACCCCTAACAGAAAAAAAAAAAAAAAAAAAGCATTTCTTTTCTTAGAAACTTCAGGCTCAAACAGAATAAGCTCACCCCGTCTCCGCTTCAAATGCCACTGCTTTATTTCTTACCTCTTGCATTTTAATTGCAGGATCTGAACTTGTAAAATTGACTTTCAGTTCTTTTTCGTGGGGCATGAGGTATTAACACCCGCTAACAAAAGCTACATTCCACACTACACCTCTATTGCTCATATGTAATCCATTTGCAGGTAAGGATGGGCTTTTTTTTTTGTTCACACAGTCTCACTTTATCTCGTGTCACTTTGAAAAGTCTGCTTTCATAAAGCCACAAATGCTCCTTTTGTTGGAATCTTTTGATTTTTTTTTTTGCCTTAAGGCTCTTATGTTTGCATTGACATTGCATCCGCATTCACCTCCCTTTTTATATGCTTTTAAACTCGTAGCTGTTATGACAGACGTATTGAATTTAGCTTGAAGCCTTTCTCTAAATCCTTATGAAGTCGAACACCTCATTATCCTTCCACTGAACAACGTCCTTTATCCTCACTCTCATGTATTGCCAACAGTGTGGATGCTACACTGTCACTGTATAATCGCAGCAAATTAAGTGTTGGAGGGAAACATTGTTTCAGCTGTACGTATATACATGTAAGTATTTCAAAAAAATTGTGCAACTATGTACATTCACTTCAGTTAATGATTTTAAAATTGTCATGGAGAATGCAGTGAAGGAGGACTGCTACTGTTTTTTTTATGCCATTATGGTTAAAGTGACACATAAGGTAATAAATTCCAAATGAAACCTGTCTCAGTAAAGTGCTTATCAACTAGACTAGAGTTAGTCACCAATGGTTACACATCATCCTTCGCCCTCCAACCCCTCAAAATTGCAATGTTTACACTTCCAACGGACGGTTTTTTTCCACCTGAGCGCACAACCCAGAAACTTCAGAAAACACAGGTCACGTGACTTTGGACCGGCCACAACAACAGCGGATCATCCATCATGGTGGATTATTCTCTGATTGTCTTTCCTTTCTTTCTGTGCTGTAGATATCACAAAGGAATCACTGAAAACTACTGACAGCCTCAGAAAAGTCCATGGAACTGGAGCTCTGCGCGCTCACATGTTCCGCCATCTTGGAAAACTAGGTCCCGATGAATACTCTGCAATTTCCGTGAGGTGCTCAATGAAAAGAAACGCGTGAAGCTCTGATCCGAGAATTTAGCGCACTTTCCTCGCCAAAAGTTGGTTCAACTGTCGAAAATGATCAGATTGATAATAGTCTTTTATAGGAATTGATAAATTTATGATATTTTGAATTTATTACCATATCACCTTAAATAACTGTTATTGTGTTTTATTGTTCATTGTGTCTCGTGTGTGTTTTGTATTGTTTGGACTTTGTATGGATGCTGCCTCAGTCGGGAGTCCCTTGGAAAATATATTTCTAATCTCAATGGGACTTCCTGGTTAAATAAAGGTAAATATATGTGGTGCCAGGTAGAACAAACACCGCCCCTCACACATATTTTGCCCATTATAATAATAATAATAATGATAATGATTTTAAAAATTCATTAAAAATGTGAACTTTTCCCAAAAACTCTTATGAGATCCATTCTGAGTCCCTTTAAATCCATAGAGTTTTCGTCCATTATAAATAAATGGGAAAAAAAAATTAAAAAATTTCAAAATTCATAAAAAATGTGAACTTTGACCTACTTTTCCCAAAATGTAATCAGATCTATTCTGGATCACTATCAATTTATAATCTAAATTTGGTATGAATTCAAACAACAGTTTTGCTGCTAGAGCATTAAACACACAAAGAAACCAAACCAAAAACAATAACCCTTGCCCTCCACTTCTAGGGGTGGGCTACTAAAAAAAAATAATTTAAAAATGTATATACAGGTAGTTCCGTTCCTATGCTGTTGACGTAACCCAACTTTCCGTGCAAGTCGGAATTAACCCTTTAGTACCCCTAAATACCCCCTAAATCTCTGAATAACTTTCCAAATACATGTATAATGTATAATGTATTCTTCATATTAATAAAATAAAAAAAGAAAAGATACTGTACTTACTGTACGTACAGTAAACAGTACGCATGTACAGTAATGGCAGATGAGATTCCGGCGTCGTAAAGTCGAAATAACATAAGTTGGGTACGTCGTAACCCGAAGACTACCTGTATATTATCTGGAACCACAATAGAAAGTGCCCCATTCTAATGTCACAATGTCAGACTTACACATGTTTCTTCAGATAATCATGATAAATGTAGTCAATTTGCATGAAAGATGATAAACTAGTATATTTGTTTTAATTTCTTGCCTGTATGGTAATACGGATGAAATAACATCTGTAAAGGTTCATTAGGGAACAAATCTGGAGTGTTTGTTGGCGTTACGCAGCACAAAGCACAACGCAATGACACCCTTCTTACTAATGGTTATGTATAACTTCACATATCATCATTAACAGGATGTAATAGTAAAATCAATGGTCTGTTCTTTTGCCAATATGTTGTATGCTTTTCTGGCTCCTTTCCCACCACTCATACACAAACATACTCTGATAACAGTTATTGTGGCGTATACCAGAAATGGACAATGGACTTTATCTTTGTTTGGAGTTTAATGGGTTTATAAGTTTGTTGTACAATTTGAAAAAGTACATTTTTTTATGTAAATGTATATATTTGAGACTGTAGTCATAAAAAAACTTGTCTTCCTACTGAACAGCTCCTACACCAAATAAACAATAGATTAGTCAAAGTAAATAATATGCGGCTTGGACATTGAGGTGGTAAAAGCATAAATATATTTTTACGCATCTGGAGAACATGATGGACTGGTCTCTGAACACATATACACTCCATTAAAAAAGGGGACAGAACTGGCTGTATTTTTCTCTTCTATTTTAAGACGCTGCACATGTTTCACCAGTCTGTTGTTCTGTTATAATCTGCTGCTGAGGACATGGTATCAGACAAGACAGCTGGTCAAACTGGTAAAGAAAGCTGGTTTGGTGTCTGTAGATAACCCAGACTTACTGGGGACTGTGGTGGAGGACATCTTGGACAATCTAGATCATCCTCCTCACCACATTCTAACCGATCACAGAGGTCGATGTAGCGACAACTCACTGCATTAAGATGCAAGAGTGGATGTTCCTCATTCCTTTTTGTTTACCCACTGATAGGGAACATGAGCAGAGGTTAGACCAGGTGTCAAACATGCGGCAAATGCGGCCGGCAAAGGGTCCAGTCCGGCCCTTGTGACTTTGAGAAATGCTATAATTAAACTAAAATATTAACAATAATTTTACTTCAAAGGCCGTAGACAGACCAATTCAATTTCAAGTGGGACAAATTGGTAAAATACTACCATAATATCTAATAAATACTCACAATTCATAAATATTTTCATGTATTTACTGCAAAGTAAATACATGTACAATTTACAAAACGTGTACAATTTTGCAAAACGTGAATAATCGGAAGAAATATAAACCTGATGTGTCTTACGAGAAGTGCAGTTTTAACAATATTATTATCTGTTATTGAATGTTTTGTGTATTTGTAGATGCACTGGGATCTGTAAGTTATAAAGTACATGTGAAAATGATAAACTGAAGCAGAATATTGTTAAAATTACACTTATTTTTTCAGTTTGTTCATATTATTCACATTGTGTGTAGATGTAAACATTTTCATAATGTAATTTTACTGTTTTCGCTCTAAAAGATAGAGAATAGTTTGGTGTTGACATTATTTATATATTATTATTTTACTGTTGCGACCCCTGAACTAAAATGAGTTTGACGCCCCTATGTTAATAGTAATTCTGTTGATGTTCCTCTCCTGTTCTTTACTTTTATTCAGTTTTACTTTCTTGAGCGAATGAAAGATGAACCACACGAGAAAAGAAGTTGATCTGTATCCGTTTTCTGCACACCGATTCCTTCGTATACTGTGTCGTTTTGCAGTGCAACACAATAGTCAAAGCGAATGTAACATATTGCATAAGAGCTACACTAAGAAATGAAGACGTTCTTATGACGTGTGTACTCCAGACATTAGAGCCTACTACTAACAGCCTATTTTTCCTTCTGTTCTTTACTATCAAATAGGAACTGTACTGTACTGTAAAGAACACTGTAATGTGAGAATGAGGTGGGTCAATATATAATTGAGGGGCTTTTTGAGTTCCCTTCACAGGGTAACATAGTTGACATTTTTGCTTTTTTCAGGCCTAAATTCAACATAACCATAACGCCACGTGGTATTTTTACAGAAAGATTCTTCTAAATATCATATATACAACTGAGTAAAATGTTATTAGAGTTATTTAAAAAAGATGGTTCGCAAAAGGATCCAGTTTGGCCCCTGGGATGAATGCGTGAAATGTCAAAATAGATATTAAAAATTATTTTAGTTCAGGTTCCACATTCAGACCAATCCGATCTCAAATGGGTCAGATCAGTAAAATACTATCATAAGAACCTATAAATACTCCCAACTACAAATTTTTATGTTTGTAAATGTAAATATTTTTACCTATCAAGTATAATTTCACAAAAAAATGTAAATAATCTGAACAAATATGAAGAACCTGAAATGTCTTAAGAAAAGTAAGTGCCATTTTAACAATATAATTCCTGTTACTAAAAGTTTTATGTAGCAACTTGGTAGCTTAGTGGTTTACGCCACTGGCTTTGGTGTGGAAGACGGCCAGTTTGAATCCCAGGTGGGCCCTTGGGGAAGGCCCTTTAGGCGACTCATCCCCGGTCCCAGGCCTGAATAAATACAGAGGGCTGTGTCAGGAAGGGCATCCGACATAAAACCTTGCCAAATCAATATGCGAATCTGATTTGCTGTGGCGACGCTTGAAGGGAAAAACCAAAAGAAAAGTGTTTTGTGTATTTTTCAGTTTGTTCATGTTTTTCATTCTTTGAAAGGATAGATAATTTAATTTATTTATTTATTTAGCTCAGTGGTTAACGCCACTGACTTTGGTGCAGAAGGTAGCCGGTTCGAGACTCAGGCGATCCCTTGGGAAAAGTTCTTTATGCTATACATCCCAATAGCCACAAGGGGGCACAAGCCTCATTGTGCCGGTCCCAAGCCCGGTTGTGTCAGGAAGGGCATCCGACGTATAAACCTCTGCCAAATAAACATGTGAAGGTGATTCGCTGTGGCGACCCCGAAAGGGAAAAAGCCAAAAGAAATCATCATTTTTTTGCTCTAAAACATTGTTATTATTATTATTATGTTATTATTTCACTGGTCCGGCCCACTTCAGATCAAATTTAGTTGAATATGGGTTTGACCCCTGTATTAAACCATGACGCAGACCTGAGACACAAAACGCAGGACAACATACGGAGCTAAACAACTATAACCTTTGACCTGGGGGTTTACACACAAAATACCCAGAGTACAACAAAAGGAGCATATTTGAACCATCGATTGGATTATTGAAGTGTTGCAGTTTTTGCTAGTTTCTGTATTACCAGAGGTATGAATAGTCCTGAAGTCAAACACTCACGGGTGTGTAGGCTTAGACGACACTTTATAAAGAGATGCTTTCACTGTCTGTACTTTAGATTTATGTGAAATGTTTCAACCATTTTACATTCATACAGCAGCGCTTTAATAAGGAAGGAGTCTGGAGGAGAAAGATCTTTATCCTGTCATACTTTTTTTTTAATAAATTCCACAACACCAGCGTTACTACAGGTTGTAACTCTCAAAGCATCTAGAGGAACTTGAAGAAGCAGCTGCTTTCAGATTTTAGTTGAATATTGAAATATGTTCTGTTCACCTGTCAACACCTGAGTGATGGAAACGGGGAAAGAAGCACAAAAAAGGCAATAGATGAAGGTAATCACAATATCCCCCGAGTGATGAACTTGTCAGACCGCGCGGTGATAATGAACTTCGACCTCCCATCTTCCTGCTCATCGTTCATTTTGACTGAGTGAGGGCTCCGTGTTCCTGTTCTCCGAGTCAAAACAATAATCATGTGGAAAGTGTCGGTCCTGTGTATTTACCGTTTCTGGGGCCAGCCAGGTCTTTAACCATGACGGCACATTCAAGACACAGACATCATGAATCTCAAACTGGTGACTGAATGGGGAAAAGGGGGCAGGGTATGGCACCTGGGAAATGTAGATGGCATTTAAATTATGGGTTCATAGAGTGCTGCTTCTATTTGGAACAGTGGTGGCCCAATATTGAATATTGCTGTAATTTCTCAGGTTGTTTGATTTACTCACTTTTCTCAACAGGGGCTTTGCAGTACATAATATAATCTATAACAAACATGACCGATTCACAAACCTGTATTCATTAGGAAGAAAGGAAAAAAAAGTATTTCTCTTGCTAAAAAAAAAAAAAAAAAAAAAAAAAAAATTGCAATATATATGAAAATATCATCGCCATAGTTTCGTTTCCAGCTAAAGATAGAGTGGATTTAGATGGAAATCTCACATTTAATAGAAATCACACATATTCTAGGACACTGCTGTGGATTTATTGGTGAGCTATTCTGCATATAAATAAGTTCGGAAGGAAGCTTCAAGCATCAAACATGTTTTTCCTCAGAGGACAGGTTGTGCTATTGGCTTAAAATGTAATATTCTTGTTTTAAATATTGTAACTTTGATACATTTTCCAATTATTGCAACGCTGGCTGTTTATGTGATTCATATTAGATCTGCTTATGTTAATCCATCAGTGTAGATGCCAGGTTTTTTTTTTTTTTTTTTTTTTTAATCAACCTCAGGGGCATTGAATGTGAGGCGAGGCAGGGGGTGAGAGTCTTGTTAACAAGTTGATGAAAGACAGCAAAGACCACAACACATGTACAAGGCTTGCATTATTAACATGACAATGAAAATTTATCTTATGTAACTTTAACTACTAAAACCCACAAACCCAAGAGCGTATCAGGTATTTGGGCAGAAGAGTGAACATCAATCCTAGCATCTTAAATCACTGATGAAAGCTATGTTGTGGTGGAGAGAATTCTCCAAGGCCACCTTTAGTTGGCTCACTAATAATGTGGCAGAGATAGCACGGAAGCTGATGGAAGTGTGGAAAAATACAAGGCAGGAGGCTGGGCTTAGCGCTGTGTGGCTGCGTTTTATTGCATGATTCAGTGCAAACCTAAAAAGGCCAGTAACTGCCATAGTTATGATGCACACAGAGACAGTATGTAAAGAGTGATACGATATATACATATGTGGAAAAAGTTATTAGACCATCCTAGTTTTCTTTCAATTTACTTTTCATTTTAATGCCTGGCACAACTAAAGGTACATTTGTTTGGACAAATATAATAAGAACAAAAACAGCTCATAATAGTTTAATTTCAGAGCTGATATCTATCCATTTTCTATGTTTTCTTGATAATAACCAAAATCGCTTTAGTTCTTACATCATTATATATGGCGTTTAACTGACAAAAAGAGTGCTTTTAGACACTCCATGTTTTCTTTTCTGTCTGTTTTTGTCACATGATACACACTGGAGTTAGGACTTGATTGCATAACCATTGTTCTTTTTTATATTTACTTATTTATATTTTTATTGTTCTATTTTATATGTCCTCCACATACCCAGAACCAAATTACATAGTATGGGTTACAGGGCCTTTTCCTGTGCTGCTCCAAGGCTGCTCTGAGGGCCCCACAGCCCACAGACACTTTTAAAAAACACTTAAAAACACATCTTTTTAAATTGGCTTTCTGTTAATCTTATTCCTTCTTTTCATTTTTATTTTATAGCCTTTGCTCTTTTTATTGCAACACTCTTTTATTGTAACCCCTTTTTTTTAACTTCTCATTTTTATCTACCTCTTGTAGCACTTTGAGATTTTAACAATAGAAAGTGCATTATAAATAAAATTTATTATTATTATTATAACTTTTGATGGTCTAATAATTATTTCCACAACTGCAGAACAGCATAGATCAGAGGTTCCACTCAAAGCTGGGGCATTTCATGAGGAAATGTATGGAAATAATTTGATGTCTGCACTGAAATGTTTAGAATTAATCCACATTAACATGCAGAGTTTGTGTAATACACAGTTTTGATGCTGAATAAACTAACAAAGAATTACTGTACAGGTTTAATTGAACATATTGCTTGAACATATTGTACTGTAGCTTATTTTGGGATCGAACTGATGTCAGTATATCAATTGCACCTATATATGTGCCAAGTGTGAAGCCCATTGAAACAAAATTGATATTTTATAGACATTTGAAATTTTTAGGCCATTATAAAGTAAATGGGAGAAGAAAAGATTTTAAAACCTACTTTTCCAAAAATATAATGACATCTATTATGGGTCACTGGTAATCTATAAACCCAGTTTGGTATGAATATAATGAATAGTTTTGCTGCTAGAGTGTTAAACAAACTGAACCAAAAATAGTACCCCTTGTAACCCCAATTCATACTCATCTGGCTAATGTTACATTTCCTAGTTTGTCAGTACACTTTACATCCTAATATAGCTAATATAACTAGCCAAGCTCTGACTTAATTTCCTGTACCAGTGGTCCATGTCTATGAGAATGAACGATTCATGCACAAAAAGGGGTAGACACCGGTAGGGGACGGACAAGTGGCAGTTGCGTTTGATAGACACATCACCTTCCAATGATTTCAATTGGATGGTTAAAATGATTGGATGGTGTTTTTTTCAGTCCTGTCTGTTCCACAGGTGACTAAATCTTTTTTATTTTTGTGAGAGTATTTAATTAATTGGTTGTAATCGGATTGTGAAGGGTAAAAAACATCTCCAACCACACCTTTAATTGATTAAGATACACGTCACAAGTACCCAGAGAGAACCTACATGGACATAGAGAACATGCAAACCCTGCACTCTCTTCCCTGTGATGCAAATAGATCAAAAGACAGCACTGCCATGAGAAGTTTGTTTTCCATAACTTCATGTATGAAGGCTGCGCTGTTATCCAATGGTTATTTGGGATCAAAGAGAGTGGCTAATTGTTGTCTATGTACAAACGCATCATCTGATGAGCTCTGCTTAATTGGAACTCTGTGTAAAAGGGAGGAAAGTACCTAGAGGGGATAATTAGGATCCGCTTTTATATCTTAAAAGCTCTTTTTGTATTGTCATTACTGAACACAACACATCAATTAATCCTAATAACCATTATCATTGTTACATAAGTTTAATATCAAGTGTACATATGTTCACTGAATAAAACGCTGGTTTAATTTACCGACAGCCAAAACATATATTTATATTCATTTGACATGACTTTTTTTTTTTTGCACGCCAATTTTCATGCCATACACCAGTAAAGCAATAATAAATATGGAAGGCCTGCTACTCATTATATGCACCATGGTCTGAGTGACCTCATTCAAGTCAAAGACACCATTAAATCAGAAATGAACCCCAGAGGGAATGATTAGAGTTTGTACTATTAACTACTCCAGATCAAAGATGAACTGAGTGAATGAAAGGTGCAACTCCCACTGATATGGTAGAATTAGCTCATTATGGAACATAAGCAGCAGGTGTCTGATCAATCCATCACAGGGAGCAACTGTTGTAAAAAAAACAAAAAACAAACACATTCAGCAGCAGTATCTACTTTTAAAGGACACACATGAATGGCATAGAGATATCCACAAGCAGTTGCGGCTGGTATAAAAGGGCTAATTGAGCTGAACTCACACTATCTTTTACAATAAAGATTAGGAAACAACAACAGGACCAGACACACACACACAAAACACAGGACGTACCTGAATTAACTTATCTTTTACAGCCCATAAAGCATAAAGAATGCGCTATTAATGCTCTCATCCATTTTCTTTAATGCCTTTAGAGGAAAACAGAAAGAGGCTAGGGAGACATTATCCAAACAATGGTTACCTCTTTAGAGTCTTAAGAAACGACTCATAGGGATGAGAGCCTGACCGATTACAGCATATCACCAATTAATCATCATCTGTCAATATGTAATCAATATAATGACCTCATTTGCTGAGCGGAGATTCTGTTGCTCTGCTCCTGTGTCTGTGCTGCCTGGAGAGTTAGGAGTATCAGAGCATGTTCAGTTTCACTTTCACTTTGATAACCACTGACCCCCCCCACCACCACCCCTCCCCGCTCT
>JAPSES010064313.1:0-11223 GCA_029822895.1 Maxillicosta whitleyi | reverse complement strand
GTGTGTGTGTGTGTGTGTGTGTGTGTGTGTGTGTGTGTGTGTGTGTGTGTGTGTGTGTGTGTGTGTGTGTATACATAATTCTGTCTATGTATCTTATTAATGTTTTACAAGTTTAAATAGCTTTAATCATTTTTGTTTTTATGTCTTGTAAATGTTGATTATGCAATATCAAAACATAATATTAGGATTACCAAATAGATACATTTACATAAAGCAGCATGTTTATAGGCAAAATTCACATCATGCTGCTTGTGAATGCTGCTTGTGAATTTGAAACATTTTTATGTTATCTATTTATTCATTTTTCTAACTTTTATCATCTAGTCCTTCTTTAACTATATGTGTTTTATTTTGTATTTAGTTTTTATCAAGTTTTTTACCAATGGCAAAAAAGCCTTTGGTAGTCTTCTGTGCTACTGATACTAAATTTAACATAGGGGTGTGTTAAAATATTGACACAGGGATATATCATCGTGGGCCTCTTCACAATAAGTGTATCGATACGGAGACACCAGTATCGATATTTTGCATTGCAAAAAACAATTAGTTTATCGACTTTCCATGTTTTAAGTTTATCAAAAGGCATGTTTATTTCTGCACTACAGCCATGTTATTAATGCTGTGTTTTACATGCACTTCAGTGTAATTGTTGCTCTACAGCAAAAATAAATAAATAATTAACATTTGGGTATACATGTGTCTGTGTTCTTTAAAACGTTAAAAAAGTAAAAACTGTATATATATATATATATATATATATATATATATGCCTAGGCCTAAAATATCGTGACGCTTGTCTCGTTGAATGCCATGTACCAGAATGCACATATATCGCAACACATATTGTATCGTGACCCCTGTATCAGAATATGTATTGTATCGCGAGGTTGTTGGCAATACCCACCCCTAATGTAACATGGAGCATTTACATTTACATTTAAACACAGTATTTACTCTCTATTTCTTTTTTTGTTCTTTTTCACATATCATAGTTTTTTTATCCTTTGAGTGCATAATATTATCGTATCTAGAAACTCAGTGGTGAAGTATTTACAAAAATGCCCTAGTTTAAACGTGGAAAAACATGGGTTGCTAAATGTAATATGGGTGTTACACACTGTAAACATTGCACTATTAAAAAGAAAAAGGAGGGAAAAAAGGGATGAAACCATAAATAGGCCTAGTCTATTATTGCTCTAATATGGGGGGGTATGTCTTATGGTAATAACTTTGTTGTTTTCACTTTTTCATTTACATTTTCATTAAGCTTAGAAACTTAAATGTGCGTTCCACATTGGACATTTAACGTTTTTAAAAGTAAAATAAACACATGTACTCTATTTTCCAACATGAGAAATGACAAGCAAAAATGGCAGCAGCAGCAACAACAACAGCTCTACTACAAGCACAACTCAAAGACACAGAAAAGCAGAATGTGGAGGATAACAAAAACCTAACATTTATTCAATACAAACAACTATTTCAGTCTCATCTGCTCAGATGTGTGCTTTGCCTCTTCAGACAAAAAGAGGCCAACTGTGGTAGTTTGTACTCTGAAACACAGCCTCTTTTCCCCCATTTCTATCAGCCTGACCCCCTGCCACCTCCTCCTCCTTCTCCTCCCGCCCTCTGGACTCCCAAATCGAAATGCCATTGGTCCAATCTGATGTTTCAGTGCGCGAGGAGATAACGGGGAGGCGAGTAGAAGCGAACCAATGAGGAGTTGCGTATGAAGGTGATTCTTGCAGAGCGGCAGGATTAACAGCCAATCATCTGTGTGTAATGCTTCATGGGGCGGGGTTTTACGCAGCAGTATGTGATCAGAGAGTTGATGTGAAGCAGAAATGGCAGTTAGTGTCTGATTTTATTGTTAACTCGACAGGCAACAACTTCACCACAGTTCAAAGCAGAGTATTGAACAGCGGTGAGATCAAAATGCTTGTGAAATTCGTGTTGTTCGAAAGTTGAGTAAAAGTCGTCGTCTCCGCAAGTGATATTGAAAGTAGCACCATGGACAGAGGCAGGATTCACAAACATTACAATTCCGTCGACGGTGCAATGGAAGTATTTATTCATGTGGGCGAGTCTAGCAGCCATGAACCAGCCTCCAATGTGTTTATTAATAAAACAACTGAGTCCAGGCGGGATTTCCCTACACTATTATTAATAAATACAGCCTATTAATCGACTTAAACCTAAGTAAAGTTGTAGTTTGATGGTAGCTTGCAGCGTTGACAGAAAGTGGCCCCTCATACAATACTCCCCACCCCCCTTTCTCCTCCTCAGTTCTCCCCTCCTGCCTGCCTGCCCGCTGTAACCCTCCCCCACCCCGACCAGGTCTGCTGCTACATCAGCTGCTACTTTTCATTTCACGGCTCAGCGGTGAAACTCTTGAAGTCCTCTCTGTGGTGGCTTTCCAGTGCGAAGTGCTCTGAGTGTTTAAGCTGCCCTCGTCCTGAATTTGTACATTTTGGTGTCTGTGTTGTCAGGACCACACAGTCAGGATATAAAAAAATAGTTCCACAGCCCTAGTTTCCTAAGTTTTTATGTCTAATCGTATTAGTTGTTGTACTACATTTACTCTGAAGTTTATTCCACTTGCAGGTGATATTAGTTAAGGAGCCTGTTAAATATCTGGGTTCCCATTAACCCTTATTTACTGGGTACTTATTCCTAAAATGATTTTGATCATTCATTGAAGAAACATTAAACAAAAATTTTGAAGTCTTGCAAAGAAATTATGAAAAGCAAAAATTTAAGATAAAACATCATGGAGAGTTAAAGGATTAAATATATTCAATGGTGATACCAGAAAGTCCAAAATCTGAATATAATAAATAAATAAATAAAGTGTTGTATCATGTGGACAGTGCTGGATTGTACTGAATATAAATATGTTATTACTTTGCATACAACTCTTTTATCCAGCTTGTTCATTTTATTCAACATTTCAGTTTTTACCAAAGGGAAAATACTCTGCTGGCTTGTTTGTTGATCTGCATTGAGCCATTTTATTATCAAATAATTAAATGTAATATTTTTGTTACACACGGACAGACGTTTATTGTAAGACATCTTGAAATCATGTGAAGAAACCTTAAATTTTCAAGTAATACCAAGGACCTCAGTGTCCTTAATACAGTAGTTGATTTTATGTGTTTATGTCTAGGTCTAGGGCCCAATTAGCACTACTTCCTTATAAGACCATTGTAAACATTTGTAATCTAAAGCTTTAATAAAGGCTAATATGTTATTTGAAATAGGCTGCAATGTAGAAATGGCATCAGCATCACATGATCCTACCTAAAGCTGACATAAGGATTTCATCAATATGCATGAACTTGCCTCAGAGCTGTTAGCTCTTGCTCTAGTGTTGCACAGTGCTATTAAGCAGAGATCGCAAATTTAGAAAAGTCTTTGCTTTCATCTTTAGCTGAAATAATGAAAAGATCTCCACAAAGATATATATTGTAGGATAATGTTCACAATGAGGTCATAGATTGATATGAAATAAGAAAAGGTCAAATGTAATTGGTTTATAAATAGTGTAATTGTTCCAGGTCCCATGGTGACTTTCCTGTTTTAGTAACATTTATGGCAGAATCACACCCCACACCCATCAACCAGGACTGAAATTTAGATGCTGTGTCCATCTTAGCAGATTTCATACATTATTTGTTTTCCAAATATTACTCATTAAACATTTCCTATGAGTGACGACCCAAGCTTGGCCCAAACCCAGCCAGGCTTTGGTGGTTTTTGCCAGTATTGACAGATGGTCTGTCCAGGCCCGGCCTGAGGTAGACTCTAAGATAAAACTAACATCCAGCTGACATCAAGTCTGTTTGAGTTCTGCATGTCTTTCTCTGACTGCATATGAAATGAGGATAAAAACCTACATTTCTCATAAAAAAATAAAAAAAACTCTGAAAAGTAAGTTGCATCGTCAATTAACTTTGCATACAAATCCAAAATTTGATTATACCATCTGAAATTCTACTGCTAGGGCTAAGAAATGTCAACTCAGACTTTGAAGAACATAGAGATTTTAGATAGTCTGCACTTGGGTTCTTAGTCTGATCCGTGTTACTATTTGAATTGTTGGCAAGATGGAGGCAAACACAGCTAAGAAGTGTAGCAGTGTATTAAAAGACACACATATGTATTTTCTTGGTAAACTTAACCATTTGATCGACTTTTCAATACCATTTCAAAGTATCATAGCTTGCATTTCTGCAGTTTATAACTGATAGCCGCAAAAAAAATGACCAAAGCCCATGTGATACAGATGGTTACAGTTACTCACAGCTTTGTGAATACTTATGGAAAAAAAGTTTTCACATCTGTTAATAGTGACATTGATGAGTGCTGATGACTTAACAGGTTGTGAAGAGTTGTCCCATTTCATAGGGTAATGTTTCAACCCCTAACTCTTGCAGCTCTGTTTCAAGGAGCAGTGTCAAGTGCAAGGGCCTATGGGGTAGGGGTAAAGGGGAGGGCTAAGGGGTGAAATTTGCCCTTACATATGAAAAAATCAACCTATTATAACCTATTAGCTTTGGTGGATTTTATTGAAAGCTACATCATCTAGATTTTTGACCACACGACTGCAGAATAAAGGTTGACACTTGCTTTGGCTAACAGGTTAGCAAAAACCTTCTTATTTACACATTGACAGAACACATTAAACATAATATGGTTTGAAGTTATGTCCAGCTGTAGATTATTTTCAATGTTATTTCTTCTGTCAAATATAGTATGTTTAACTCTTTATCGAGCAAGTGACTATTTTTGTCTATTTATACATATATTACAAGACAGTGACAGCAACACTGACAGGGAATCAACAATCGCAGGTCCAATGTGGTCTACAGGGTCTGTAAGGTCTACCTGTGTGTGAACAGTGGGTGGACCTGCTTTGTTAGGTACAATGAAGTAACGGTACTAATGTAAGGAATGATGTTGAAAGGGATCATGTGGATGTGGACAGGTGTCTAGTTCAGCGCTTATATTTTTCTAATGTTCTAAAAGTCATGTTCTAAAATACATCCAGTAAGATTGAAATATTGAATTTCAGAGTATTTCTATGATGATGATCTCCTTTCGGCCTCCCCCTTCAGGAGTCGCCACAGGGAATCAGATTCGCATATTGATTTGGAGCAAGTTTTTACATCGGATGCCCTTCCTGACACAGCCCTCTATATTTATCTGGGCTTAGGACCGGCACAATGAGGCACTGTCTTGTGCCCCCTTGTGGCTAAAGATATAGGCATGTATAGTGTGTTGATGAGTTGAGGATCAAATGGCTTCCGTTTATTTTTGGAACAATGCTATAACACTATAATTTTAAATTAACTCAGTGTGAGTTACTTCATCAACTTTGGCGAGTTTAGCATGGGCTTCACAATAAGGTTGCTGTTGAAGACAGGAGCAATACCATCGCAGTAGTCTACTGAAAAGCCAGGCTCTCACCGACCAATCAGAGTCAAGTAGATGAGTATGTTGAAAATTCATGAGAACTGGCATAAATCGAGCTGAGTCTCCCAGTTGGCCTACTATTAGGATTGCTCAATATTGAAAAAAACGGACATTGCGATTTTCTTTAACCCTGTGAAATACATTGCGGTATAAAAGAATGTACCAGATGACTTGAATAACACTTCATGTTACGCTGCACTCCTGCTATCTTGTGGACAATTAACCTGCATTGATCTTCTTCTCCTTTCAGCTTTTTCCCTTCAGGGGTCGCCACAGTGATTGCGTGATTGATTTTGTGCAAGTTTTACGTATAGACATGTATAGCGTAAAGGGATTTGAACCGGCAACCTTCCGCACCAAAGTCAGTGGTGTAAACGATTAAGATATCCAGTCGCTATCCAATTTCAGAGTTTTTCTATTTCCTATAAAGGGTTAACCAGTTACTAAGTAACTTGGCGAACACAAACATATTGATTGTGTTGTGATACTGATTGTTTTATTTAAGAATTTTTTGTGCTTTATATAAAAAATAAATTAATAAATCAGAAAATCTACAATATATGAAGATATGTGAACATTTTTGACAGTTAACTCTCAATCTTACTTTGTTACAATGGGATGGACGAAAAAGTTTTATTCAGCTCCAAAAATGTATTGTGTTTCCATGTAAGCAGATATAATAGATTTACAGTCAGTTCAATGAGAAAAACAGTAAAAAAAAAAAAAACAAAAAAAAAAAACTAGAAAAGCACTTGGAGAGCGCAAACCTCCTCAGGTCACATGTTTGAAGACACTATATGAGAAAACAGGACTTCCACTGACATCTGGTGGACATTTGTTAGTCATACAATGGCGTCAATAATAACTAATAGAGAATCCTGTAAAAAAAAAAATCCTGGATTCAGACAGTGATCCAGATCACCTCCAAAAAGTCCAGTAATCACTTCCATATCTCGTCATTACCAACCTATCCTGAAAATTTCATCAAAATCCATCCATAACTTTTCGAGTTATGTTGTACACAAACCAACAAACAAACCAACAAACAAATAAACACAGGCAAAAACATAACCTCCTTGGCGGAGGTAAAAAAAACAACTTTTGTTACATCATCTTATAAGATGTTTACTGCAACCTCACTTAAAGTACATTACCCATTACTTGTATCATTATTCATGCATGAAGTTCTTTGAAGTGAAGTTAATTTGGGGATAAAACGTAGCATTAACATTAATCCTGACTTGCAAATACAGTAAAAATGTAGTGTCAATATTTCAGAGTCAAGCTATTTTAACCCAGATAGAGTACTTTTAAGTTTATGGAGAGAAAATTCAACTCTACAGAGTGATGATTAGTGCCAGTCTGCCATTGCACTGTGGGTAATGGACATTTTACTCATTGTGTTCTATTTTATGTGTAGGGATTCAAGGGTGGTTGTGTTAATGTTTATTTAGGTTCATATGTCTGTTTTACAACATTTATTGACCTTTTTATGTTGATGTTTATGTTTTTTTTTATTAATGTGACACCATTGGTCAAACCTGTTGTCAGAACAATGCCAAACCTGATTGTCACTATGAAGTCATAATTTTATTACAAGTGGGGAGGGCTTTTTTTTTCTTTCAAAGTAAAAGCATGTCCTAGGGCAAATGAAACCTATAGAGTGAACTTACGCCCTTCGTGACCCCCACCTTGGAGACCCCCGCAATTCTATACTGTTTCAATATAGGCACACTCTACAATGCTCATTTTTGACACTACACACTAGTGTTGTGAAATGTCAACACTGAGTTTTATCGATGTTAAATTTGACTATTGAGAGAGTTGGTCCAACTCTGTCATAATGTTAAACACTTTCAAAAGTGTACTTTTGACACTGTGTGGTGTGGATAAATATAGACACTTTAAAAGTGTTGAATTTAAGTCCCACAGTGTTGAATTTACACTGGTGATTTTGTTGTGTGCTAATAATTGTGACTTGAGCAATATGACCCAAAGAACGCATTACACTAAATATTTAAATGGGTCATAAAACACTGGACAATATGCTAAAAGAGGTTATGACTGCCAACACATGAAAAATGTATTACATTTTGTATTTTACATTTTGTCAATAAAAAACTATATTAGTGGGGCTTTTACACTGTGCCTACTCCTATTTCGAGTAGTTATGGAAATTAGAATAAGAAACTCAGCTGTGTGTAACAGTCGATTGTCCTTATTGACAACCAGCTCTTAGTGAGATGATAAGCTGGAGGGTGAGAGATTGGAGGCTTTTTCATTATTTGTCCTGAATATCTTCTGTTCTCTGCTGCAGTATAATTAAGCAGGGACAGAAAAGCACATAACCCAAAAGTTAATTTAATATGAAGGGAAAGGCAGTATGGTAATTTTCAAATTTAGCTATTAACCTTCTCATTATGACACTACAGTGCTTCATTTACCTGCTGAGTGTATTTGTGTATTCTGTAGCATTAAAATGTGTCATATAAACAGCAGCAGGAGAACTGAGTGCTAAATGTGCCCTAATATCAGCAGACACTCCATCATTGAAGTGGTGCACTGACATTTTTATTTGGTCTTCCAAATGAATGGTTGGCAAACTGTGTTGCACCATGCAGACAGAGCAGAAGCCAAGAACATATCCTCCACTGCTGATGAAAAGATACTCTGACATTTGTAAGGATTGTGTCTTTGGGCTTATGAGAGGTTGACATAAATGTCAGCCAAGTGCAGTCAGAGAGCTGGCAGCAGAGACAATAGTGCATTCCCTTGTATACCTACCAAAACATGGGTTGTCTATTAGTTCTTGTACTATGCTTTAAAAACACCTCACACAACATGAGTGGAATCTGAAATTTAGTGTATGTTTAAATGTTCCAAATATACAAGAACATGCCCTTAAATGTACTTATGCCTCACTGCTGAACAAAAAATAAGACATTAAGCTTTTTATTTCAGCTGTGACGCCTACAGTCCATGACTTTACAACATCTTATCAAACAAGATGAATGAAGAAATGTATCAAAAAAGAAAGAAATGTTCTTTTCAATAAAATGATTTTTAATTCAAGGCTAACTTCTAAATGTTTTGTGTTGTGAACATGTCTTAACAGCCACTTACCACAAAAAATATGTATAAAGGTCTTTGTTTTAAATTAAAGTGAAGTGCTGTTTCACTGCTATATTTCTGCCATCTAATAAGTCCTTGTGGGCCACATGTAGAGAATGTGCATAGCACATTGAATCTTAACAGCTACCTACGTCTGCAGGGCTTTCAATCACATCCCACACCTTTCATCAGGGAATATATATATGTGTGTGTGTGTGTGTGTGTGTGTGTGTGTGTGTGTGTGTGTGTATGTATATATATAAGAGCAGATCACAGTCTATATAAATCTGTTATGTGTTGTCAGTTGCAAGCACATGACAGTAAAAGTACTTGAAGCCCCTGTTTTAACTTTTGTCACACTTCATTTATAACCTACTTTAAATTGCTTAATAAACTTAATGGAAAATAAAATATAGTGATCTAAAGAGAGAGAGCCTCAGTGAGTGTCTATTACCTTGATAAACAGTGGCTACTCATAAATGTTTGCAGTATTTATACATTACATGTGCTATTTGTGCAAATTGTGAAACTAGAAAGCAGATCAGCATTTATGCTGTTTACATCTATTTTATTGTGTCACACACTGAATATTTCTGTTTCAGTCTGTCATAAGCTTCATCCAACCAGTTGTCAGGATTGAATAGAAGAAATTACAGTAATTCCAGCAATCACATTCATAATACAGACAACAAGAATCCACATCCATACACCCTATACTCAACACTCTTTTTAAAGCTCTGGGTAATTTATGACAACATCTCAAAAAATATAATAGACTATGAGGTCAAGTTTTGTCTTGAGCAGTGTGGAAGGCATGTCTGTGTCTGCTCCTTGTGTAAAGTCAAAGACATATCTCCATCATCAATCAGTGCACGTATCAGGAATGTACACTATGAAATCTGAGTTCAAGGTTCAAACTGCAGGAGAGCCGGGCAGAGCATGACTTCTCTTAATAATAAGGCATGAACTCCACCAAAACATGATATTTTCAAGAGGTGCTAATATTGGCAATGTTGAAAATACAGTGCCTTCCATTTCTTTTTTTCTTGTACCTTCATCACTATGTAGATTATGGAGAGAAGTCAGATGATAGGTGCACCCTGGTCCTCCAGGTTGGACATTATGCAACACTCCATCCATGTAAAAAAAAAAAAAGCTAACTAAGTTCATCATTCTGGATCAGGATAAAATTATTGCATTTGATGATATAAGACTCCTGATGATTCTCACTATATAGAACACAACAGAATAGAATAGAATAGAATAGAATAGAAAGACTTTATTGTCATTGTTAAAAAATACAAGATTCACTCCAATCATCAAAAAGGTGCTGCAACAAAAGCATTCATGTATCCCAAGCATTCATTCATACAACTATTAACATTCACACCCTTATCTCATATGCCAGGATTCTGATCTTATAATTATATGCTACATTGTAAAATATGACAAATTGATCTTATTCCAATCTAGAAAGCTGGTTGCATTCAAAAACAGCAAGTAAACATGATCATTAGTCTTAAGTTAAGTTTGTTTCATTTCTACTTGTTAAGTATGTTTAATTTTCTTAAAAATATCAAGTCTAAGCAACTTAATAACTGAAGGAAGTGCATCAAAGAATGATTAGTTTGTGAGGTAATTTTTTGTAACAGCAGCACACACTCATGTAAGCAATACATATGTAATTTCATGCAGTTACGCAGAAATGGAGATAGAAAAGGAAGTGAAGGGAATAGCATAAGATTCTTCTCACTTGGAATGGATCTCTATTTCATTTTGGGTTTTTCTTTTCCACAAGCAGCTCTCATCATGAGAGTTGTGAGAGAGGAGGGCCTTCCCCAAGGGAGAAGCAAGAAGACTGAGGGGATGTAAGATTTCCACACTAGAATGAGCAAGGCCACATTGACTCATGGTGTTTGAAAATGGCCGCTCCAAGAACAGGTGTTCTGGCTGATTACACCTTCAAACATGGTGGAAGAGCTTAAGCATACCTGTGGAGCCTGATTGCTCTGGGAAACTTAAAGTAAGGAATCTTAACATGTAAGCAGTGGTTCAGTGGTTTGTGCACGTTACAGCACAACACTGAAGCATGTGTTTGTTTACTTCTGTGGTTTCTGAGGATCCTAACACTTCTTTCCATCTAAAATTACCCTCCAGTTTGTCTCAGAAAACTTCAGTGTTCCTCTCCTGCTCATCAACAGTCAATAACTAACTCATGTCATCTTCTTGTGTAATATTCTTGACAGTTGGCATACCTCCTTAAAGGTACATAAGGAAGTAAATTAATGCCACCAAGTGGACTGGAGTGTGACTTGAGAAGGTGTTCAGTACATGAACATTAAATTTCAAGTTCAGTTTTCTCAGATGAACTTAATTTTGAAAATTAATAAATCAAAGTACACGAGTTAAAAAAAATAGTGAGAAATAGGTAAAGTATGCTAATATGATTTAAGCAACTACAAGTATTACCTAATAGAGTGTAAGCTTAATTATCTGTTGTTGTTGTTGTTGTCATGGTGAATGATGGAAATGAACACAACTAATATATGTATATATATATATATATATATATATATATATATATACACACACACACACACACACACACACACACACACACAAATCACATAGAAA
>JAPSES010064292.1:0-11225 GCA_029822895.1 Maxillicosta whitleyi | reverse complement strand
ATTCCACACTTTTCCCGGTCTTGCTACAACGGAGCATTAGGGCCATTCATGAAGGAGAAGATATTTTTTGATATGACGAGATGTCAACATGTCGACATTAAAGTCAAAATTCCGAGAATTACGTTGAAATTGGGTGTCGACTTTAATCTTGATGGGTCAACTTGAAACTCGACATGTCGACATTAAACACGAAATTCTAAGAATAAAACTTGGAAATGTCGAGAATAAAGTTAATGTCCCATAAAGATTAAAGTCAACATCAAATTTCAATTTTATTCTCGGAGTTTTCAAGTTTAATGTCAACATGTCGAGTTTAAAGTCGACCCATCGAGATTAAAGTCGATATCCAGTTTCAACTTTATTCTCGGAATTTTGACTTTAATGTCGACATGTTGACTTTAATCTCATCATATCAAAAAATATCTACTCCTTCATGAATGGCCCTAATGCTCCGTCGTAAGTTACCTCTAAACTCCGCTATGTTGAGCTGGTTTATTTTTGCCACTCAAGTCCGACTCAAAGGGGCGTGGCCTGGGGGGGAGGGGTGACGTATGTGTATACCCTCTATTGCTGTCTACAAAGAGTGTAACTGCACACATACACAACCTTGATGGCTCAAACAAACAATTTTAAACTGTTTCCCAAGTACAACACTGGAGACAATAATTGATATTATGTCAACAAGCCTCTCTTTACAATCCGACTCTAAAGTTTCCAGGAGGACTGTGGGCGAAGTTTTGCTGCTGGATGCAAAGCAGCAAAGCAAATACGCATCAGACCAGTGCGCAACCTAGATGACAACAGGCACACAAACAGTACAATAGCCCAAAGGCCTCCCACTCACGCTCCCTCATACATCTGGGAAATTACACAACTACACCGTACCAGAGAAAGTCAGATCCCACTGGGGTGCAAGTTGATGTTTTTTTTTTTTTCTTCCTTCTTTGATGACTGTGTACTTCGATTTAGTTTGTTGGTTTTTCTGCTGCAGTGAAATGTACACTTGGTCGGCCTGCAGTGAGTAGTGACACAAGTGCATACACTGACCACAAACTTGGTTGTCTCCAGGCAGCTGGTCCGAGATGACCTTTAGACTGAGTTCGAAACAGTCCTCTGAAGCACTCCACTATTCTAACAGCATCTTGTGGTCATTAGCGCTACTCTGCACAGCACACAGCTTTACTTAAGTGGGAAGCAAGAAATGCAAATACAGTGCCTTTTATAGTCCCCAAAGGTTTGTGACCTGTTCATTATCCCCCAGCTTTCCGACACACTCGAGTAGTTCCCTCCTTTTGGGTCATGATGGAGATGTTTGCTCACACTCTGTTTTAAGGAGCTGAATGAATAATGCATGTGATTATTTATCCAGTAAGGATAGTCAAGGCAAGAGCACATTCAGTGTTCAAGGAGGTTTCATCCCTGAAATACAATGTGACTTTCATCTGTCAAAAGGAAACGCTTTCTGAATCGACTAGAGGTGGAAATACGGGGGTCATAGATCAATTTATTCTGGAAATCTCTATGAATAAAGCCTTGGCCGGAGTGATTTTACAGCTGCAGCCCAAATTTGACACCTACGGGTTTTGTCAAGTGCTGTATGGAACTCATCTAACAGTGTTAGGATCTGTCGGAGGGAAAAGCTCAACCTCTCAGGATACGATTCAAGTCTTTCCTAACCATTTGAGAAAATCAAGGCGCATTATTTGTACATGTGAGGCTGTAGGTGTTGTAGTGAGTGTAGGCTGGTTAATCTGAAATGAAAATAAGAAGGGATTAATTTACAGGTAAAGGTACTGATTTAACCTAATAAATATAAATAAACTTACTTTAGTTATTACCACATCACTTTACTGTACAGTAGGGCTGAGCCATATGGGGGGAAAAATACTATTGTGGTATTTTTTTCATATCAGACAATATTGATATGTATGTATTAGGAATGAAATCACTGTTATTATTGTTGTATGTTATTTCGTTTATACAATCGTTATCCTTTTAGTAGTCGTGTTATGGCCCTTCCCTACTGTACGTCACGTTAACATACACCCAGTAGAGGGCTCCTGTCACTGTAGTGCATATGTTACTACCCTTGTATTTACTACAAACACACTGACCTGTGGGGATCCACAGGTTCTAGGTGTGGTAGATTTATGCTGTTGTGTATTCGAACATGCTGATCCACATTTGTCCAGTAGTCACCGCCAAAGTGTTCTGGGTATAGCTACGTGATTGTAAGGCTATTGTACAGGTAGTCTTCGGGTTACAAATGAGTTCTGTTCCTACGCTGTCGACATAACCCGAATTTCCAGGTAAGTCGGTATTAACCCTTTAGTACCCCTAAATACCCCCTAAATCTCTAAATAACTATACAAATACATGTATTATACTTCATATTAAATAAAGTAAAGTAAAAACTAAGATACTGTACTTACTGTATGTACAGTATACAGTACGTATGTACAGTAATGGTGGACAAAATTTCGGCATCGTACAGTAATAGCAGACGAGATTCCGGCATTGTAAAGTCGAAATAATTCGGGTACATTGTAACCTGAGGACTACCTGTATTTAACTTTTTATATCAACAAATGAGTTTAGGGCGTTGTTGTATATTTGGGTCTTTATGAGGTAAAAATGTAAAATGAGGAATTTACTCGCCCCCCCATCCAGTGGTAAAAAGTCGGGTACATCGTAACCTGAGGACTACAAAATTACTGATATATCCCAAAATATTGGGCCTAGTCTGTTCCTTCACCAAAAATACATAAACTGTTTCCAGATTTTGTGTGAAAGCCCGGACACGGACACACACATACAGAGGCAACTTGGCTTTTATAATACAGATACCTAACATGAATGCCATATTTTCCAGGGTGGGAGAATGTTTACGGCTTTGACATGACCTGTATTCGTAACGTGGCCATGAAGGAACCACTGGTGGATGTCGTGGACTCCAAACAAGTGGTAACTAATTCCTGTTTGATTAAGGTGAGTGAAATTCTGTCCATACTTTCACCTTCAAATCCAAACAGCAATCACATTTATATTTTCTATCGTCCACTTTTATGTCATAAAAACAATGAGAAGGTTGAGTCCAGCATGTGAACATTGTAATAGTTTTTGGTGTATGTTCAAAACTGCTGATGTCCAGTGGTTACGTCAACATCTGCATCTGTTAAAAAAGACTATTACTGCTACTAATGGGGTTCAAAGTTCATTCCTGGCATTAAAAGCAGACTTCTCCCAAATCATCATCACATAATCGCTGACACTAGTATCGTTTTATGCCCACGTTTACAGCCGTAATCAATATTCATCTGCTTGTTTTGGTTTCCTCTCAGTGCTTAAAATTTGGTTTCAGCCAAAGCCAAATGTCTAATAAATAGTGCACCTGCTCAACACCAGATGGCACGTAGATAAAAGTTGGTAGTTGGTGACAATAGTGGAGGAATTAACAGCTAAAAGCCACCGGAAGGCAGAAAAGACACAAAAGAGAACTGAAAGGACAAGCGAGTATTTAATTTACATTTACAAGGGGTTTAGGGTTTGGGCTGGAATGTGAAAAAGACACTATCAGCACTTAGATAAGTCCTTAAATCCTCTGCTCTGAAGTTAACATGGCAGAAAGTCCTTGAATGTGTCCCCATTGGGAAAAAAAATTATATATATATATATATTTATGACAGCTAATTATAGTCGTCATGGTATGGTACATTATTGCATTTAAGATGCCAATACACTTTTCACTTTTGAAAGAAAATTATAACAAAAGTAATTATAGGATGTAATCAGAAATTCTAATTATATTGTGACAATCCAGGTGTGCGGTCTGTAAGGAATTCTTACGTAGAATGGAAAATAAGGTGTCTGGCATTATGAAGGAAGAACTCTGGCATGACAACAGTGGTAGAAAACTGCCGTGTGACATCACAAGACAGGCAACTGATTGATAAACATACTGTAGGACCTGTTGGTTTGTGACCTTGGTGTGTGGCAGCTGCCCCGTCTGAGCCCTGCACAGTTTAGATTAGACTGATGGAGCGGCTGTGCCATGCATGTCAATAGGAGCCGGTCTCATCTTTCTGATTGTGCTCCTTGTCATATTGACCTTCTTATCGCTTGGCATTGATTGGATGGTTCTACCTTAACTCAACTCTGTCCAGGGGGCACGGGAGGGGGGGGTATTCCTGTGTGATCATGCTTCTTTCCAGGATGCTGATCGTGACCCTGTGTTTGTTTTCTTTGTTGGAGCAGTTTTTGCACCGTGAGATAACACAGAAAATGACAATAAGGTCAATCATTTGAGCTGAATAAATTAAATTAAGCTGGTGATAATGCAGGCTATCTTTGGATCTAAGCTTATCTGAGGGGAAAAAAACAAACAAACAAAAAAAAATGATATCACACTGAGAAGATTTATTACCGTAATAGAATACTGACTGAGCTTATTAAAAAGTTGTATAGCTGAGGGACAGTACACAAAGGAACTCATGTTATTAAACTTTAGTCAGTCATGATCATTAAATCACTAGTGTGAAATCCATGACTAAATAATTATAATAGAACATTAACAACCTGTATAATAGTACTCCTATTAATTACCTTTTAGAGTAATTAGTAATGGTAAACAACACAATACATTTTATAGCCGTCTTAAAACTTTAAAATGTGACTTTGGGAAGTTCACACAGCATAACCAGAGTAAATATCTGTTGTTTATGGGAATGATTATCTTTTTAGGACAGCACAGGGACATTAATATTGCACTGTTTTTATTGCCAGCAAACATAAGGCTCATTCCTCCACAGCAAATGTGGCATCTGGCACCAAAGACAGTGCATATCTATTTACACCGATGGTACGTGTAACAAGATTATCACACTTCTGCCTACATGTTTGCCCTGTAACATAGATTTCAGGTGAGTTATACTCCCCTTTGCTACGTGGTAATCAAAGCTAATGTGATATTTTGGCGCACTGCCACCGGCGCAACAGTAAACCAAGATCTGGAACAACGTGTTCTTCTCTGAATGTGGCTTTGCAAGATGAAGAGGTATCAGATACCCCTTTAAAGTGACTGGAACGGGGGATATTTAGAGATTAGAGGGAAAAAATACACCAACACAAATAACACCTGGGACCTGGGAATAGTCAGAGCTCCCCAATAACCTCAGATGTCCCTGTCTAGATGAGTTACCCGCCGCATTCTCTGTAGTTATTACAACATTTTGCATGTGTGTTACCAAATGTCTTTAGGTCTCCTTGTTGTTATCACACGGCTAATTTACCGAATTTCTTTCCACAGAATCTTTAGATTGCTTTCTCACTCGTGGCGACCTCTCTGTGGTTATCAGAGTGAATAAGGGTCCCGATGAAATCATGATAAAAGTAACCGAACCTTGAATGAAATACGAACGCATGCGGGTGAATCTGATATCGGTTCAGACTTGTTTACGCAGTTCATTTCTCCACTCTTGCAGGAGGTAGACATCTACACAGTAAAGACTGAAGACCTGTCCTTCACATCAGCATTCTGCCTACAGATCCAGAGGAATGATTACATTCATGCACTGGTCACTTACTTTAACATTGAGTTCACAAAGTGTCACAAGAAGACTGGTTTTTCCACTGGTAAGGTGTCATGCATGTTTCTATATTTAAAATCCAGGAATATATGTGTATATGAGAACACGTATCTGCAGCGTTAACATATTTCTGCAACATTATATATGCTTTAATGACGCTATATGTTTTTCTTATTTGTTTTTCATTACATTCCTCCAAGAATATGTACAAGTAAAGCTTCACAACACAGGCAAAACAGTGTCATCTAGTGGCCAGATTCAGAATCTACCTTAAAAAGACTCCTCATTTGTACACTTGGTATACTTTAAATCAGGAGTCTACAATAACTACAAAAGTCCTCTAATTAGGCACTCCACTTTCAGGTTCAGGTAATGCAGGTTTATACTTTTTCCAGATGAAAACACTGAGAAATTTTATTGAACATATAAATATTCAGTTTTAAAGTAATAGGTTTTTGACATAACTAAACCTGAACACACCTCTCTTGTCCTGTAGTCACCACAAAAAATAGCTTTTTTTTTTCTACACAAGATTTTTTTAAAAATGATTTCAATGTAAGACATTGAGGTATTTATTGCCATCAACTGTCCTGCAGTGAATTCTAAATGCAATGAGATCAGTATAGTTGTTAATCTTTCACATTTCCAAGACTGATACAAAGCATCCCCCCCATTATGTATTAGCCTATATGGAACATGTTTATTTTTGAGTTTTGGCTTTATTTCATGTTTTCCATGTATTCATACTGCCATTTAAGTGATTAACTCTAAGGCATAGCCTAGATGTCAAACATGCCACATTTTTTGAGGTTCTAATCCATCCCATGGGTTGAAATAATAGCACAATAACCTATAAATAATGAATAATGTGGGGGGAAAATATCACATTATGCCTATAAATAACAACAACTTAATATTTCCCCTTGATTTTAGTGTAAAAAAAAAAAAAACATTAAATGATGGAAATATTTACATGTTCAAACTATACTATACTCTATCTCTGTCTATACTTTAACAATAAAATGTGAATAACCTGCACGATTATAAACAACGATTAAAGTAAAATGAAGTGTAATTTTAACAAAGTTCTGGGTCAGATACGTAATGCACAAGTATAAATGAAGTAGAAGGCATCATGTTGTTTACACTTATTTTTCATTAGAAATTCAGGTTACTTACCAGTTTTCTGTTCAGAGCGTTAGGAAGTGTAAATATTTTCACAATTTAATGCACTAAAACAAAGAGAAAAGTTGTCATTATTCAAGGTTATTATGCTATAGTGTTGCTGGTCTGGCCCAACTGAGATCAAACAGGGTTGAATGTGGCCCTTAAACTAAATTGAGTTTGACACCCCTGCTCTAAGGCTTTTATGTTTCCCTTTAGGTTTTTTTTTTTTTTTTTTTTTTTTTTTGCAGTCGATGACCTTCATAAAACACAGAATTTATCAGAATTATAAGGATATAATTAACTGTACATGGATAATACAATATCTTAACTTTCCTCTCACGACATCACGTGTTCGCCCTTATTTCCGGTTCGATTTAGCTTGCGTTAGCCGTGACAAATAAGGAGTTTGAGTGGAATAGAACTTACCTGTCATACGTGAAACAGGTATTGTGAGGTGAGCCCACGAAGACCAGAAACTAAACGTCCAGTGGAACACGTAACATTACCGGAGAGCTCACGATTATGAGCTTATTGATGTTAATTATCCAGGATTCGCGACCGGATTAGCTTCATACAATTAGCCGCCATTTTAGGACCCCAATAGCACTACACAGTCGGCTCTCGCTGTGCCTGTTAAAATTGCTATAAATCGCAATAAAATAAATATATAAATAGCGTCTTCTTTTTGTCAAAGTGTTCGAGGTCGGGACGGAAGGCTGTTGCGGTTCGCAGTTAGACCCGAGTCCACTAGTTTGGACACTTGTTATAGTTACTTCCGGTTTTACATGAATATGCATCAGAGGCAAAGACGCTCCGGTTCTAAACAACATAAGACAAAAGAGACTCAACTATCAAAACCAGAGTAATTATCCATCATTTAAAATGATAATAATAATAATTATATATGATTTACTTTTGATTTATTAATTTTACTTGTATAATTTAACTGGATATTGTTTCTTTTATTGGGACTATTGTATTGATTTGGCGGAAGGATACCGTGGAGAGAAAAGGTCACGTGGGAGTATGTAAGTGAGAACTGTTCACGACTAATGCAATCCTGTGGAGTGAATAAATAATAATAAATAATTGTACATACTTTCCTCTCTTTTAATTAAATATACTCATTTTAGAGACAGTGGAACCTCAAGAAAAAAAATCTAATAAGAATAATAGTTTCTTATTGTTGTGCGTATAGTGTTGTAAATCAGCATCATAAGAATCTATATTGCAAATACAACATCATGATGAACAATATTTCAAATAAAAAATATATGTGTGTATGTGCAGGAAAATTACAAGTAACATAGCAGATTGTCTTATTTTTCCTGCTTTCACTCTCAAATATCATGTGCTTTCTGTATTTGTACTCTGCTGCTGTACACACTGCAGATTCCCCCACAGTGGGATCAATAAAGTCATATCTTATCTGATGTTAAATACAAGATGAGGATTTTAAAAGTTAATGAATTAAATATATATATATCTGTTTGAAAAATTGACATGAAAACCCTTCCCTTGTGGTGCTTAAATAAACATCTCTAATCAAGAGGCATTTATAATGTTGTTGTGGTTGATGGAGCCTCAAAGGTGTTGATCAGTGAAGTTAATGGTGTTGTCACTGTACATTAGAGCAACCTGGATCAGGCTGATTGGCTGGATCTGCACATGTTAAAAGTTGCTGATCTGGACAATCCTCAAGATGCTATTATAGTAGAAACTGATGTGTGACTGACCTCTAGTGGAGATGATGCAAATGACATGATTAAGCAAATACCATATAATAACATAACTAACCCTAGAACTGTACAGTTGCAGAAAAAAATTATTACACCACCCTTCTTTTCTTAAATTTCTTGTTCATTTTAATGCCCGGTACAACTAAATGAATGTTTGTTTGGACAAATATAATGATAACAACGAAAAAATCTCATAATAGTTTAATTTCAGAGTTGATGTCTATCAATTTCCCAGGTTTTATTGATAATAACCAAAGTCAGTTCAGTTCTTACATCAATATTTATGTCATTGCACTGATAAAAATAGTACTTTTAGACATTCCAAGTTTTCTTTTCTGTGTGTTTTAGTCACATGATACGCACAGGGGTTAGTACTTCACTGCATAACTGTTGTTTTTGATGACTTTTGACGGTCTAATAATTTTTTCCGTGACTGTAAATAATCCCAGGTTTGACTTCTGCACTGTCAGATCTAAAGTCTCCTTTTGTGTCTAAACTTTAAGATACAAAAGAGATGGAGACTCACCATCGATTCCCTGTATACTCCTGAAGGGCAGCGGTATCAGACACTCACAGAATTTCAGCCAAAGAGGAAAACACAATTACGGGGTCAAAGATTATGTTTGTAGCTGCACAGCTGAAATGCCATCTCATCTACTGAATTAGCATAAGAAACAGAACTGGCTTGGCAACGTCTTTTTCTGAAGTTACCCCCCCCCCTGCAAAAAAGTGAAAGTCAAGGCTCTGCAGAAGCCACACTGATTGGCAGCCCCTTTTATCTACGGACTCACAAAGAACTTGTCTATAAAAGCACAACTACCAAGTTGACCCAGGACAGCTGGCAGAAATTCGATTTAAGTGCCTACTGACCTTTTGAATCTCTGCCAAGCGATCAGTGATGGTCATTTCACCGGTGGGGAATGCTCATATTAGATTTTCTGCAAGGGTATCGGTTATAACGGTGTGGGGCCTTTCAGCGAAGGCACCTAAACACAACACACACAAACAAAAAGAAATGCAAAAGAAAGAGGATTTGACACACAGCGGAGAGGTCAAAAAATGTTGCTGTGCATTTCCAGCCCTTATTCTCCGGCGCTGTCATCTTCAACTTGTGCAGAACTATCTCTTTATGCCATCACTTCCATACTAAAAGGACAAAGAGGCGCTTTCTCCTCTTTAGAAGCGTCTGTTTTTCTACCTCAGTAACATGTCAGGTAGAGACAAAAGCAAGGTTACAGCCATCTGCACCTGTATTTATCAGTGATAGACTGACAATGTCTTCACCTTCTCCATATGGAAGTATGAGATAATACTTGGCAACATATGTGAGGATTAACAGGGTAAAGAAATGAACACGCAGATGACACATTTACTGCCTTGACATTGGCTGCATGTGGTGTTGAAGTCAGAGACATTGACATTCCAGTGGCTGATGTTCATTTCAGAAAACTGTGTGTGTGTGTGTGTGTGTGTGTGTGTGTGTGTGTGTGTGCATGTGTGTGTGTGTGTGTGCGTCTCAGCTCCTGATGCTCCATACACCCACTGGAAGCAGACCGTGTTTTACCTGGAGGATTATCTGACTGTGAGAAGAGGAGAGGAGATCGTCGGCAGCATCGCTATGAAGCCGAACGAGAAAAACATTGTAAGTATTGTACGGTTTCATATTATTACCCAACTCTCAGAAGGGGAGGCAAGTACGGGTGTGTTCAAAATATATATATATATAAACATGGCTGCACATTTACATAGAGTGGTATGAAGGTTGGGTTACTGTATAAATATATATATAGTGACTAAGCATTTAAGACAAGAAAAGTTAAGATAAGGCTTTATTTATTTATTCACAGTTAACAGCAGCAAAATACAACCAGCAAACGCAGAAAAAAACCCCACAAATGAGTGAAAAATTAAATATAAAGAGAAAAAAATGAGAAATTTAGTATTCATAGAAATATTTATACAAATAAAGGCTTTGTTTTTTTATATTTAGGATCATTTACATGTCAAACATATTGTCATGTTGTTGACTACTTTAATAAGTGTTAAAGACTTAAAAAATAAATAAATAAATAAAACCAGTCGTTCTTTTTTTGCCATTACTAACTGTAAAATTCATTGTTCTGTCAGGTTTTTTTGGGTTTTTTTTTGGATGATCTCAGCTGTAAAATGTACCTATTTCCACATAAATGTACTAAAATTTAATATTATTTGCTCAAAAATGCCTCTAAAATACACAAGGGAGCCTCTGAATTTTAAGATTTTTGGTGCGCGCCCCCCGTTTACAAAACCCTGGATACGCCAATGCTAAATATATAAGTAAATAAATAAATAAATAAAGGTTTTGAATTAAAAATGATTTGCATATTTACATCATCATGGCTGCACGTGTACATATAATGTTACGGGGGTTGGGTTCTATAAACTGACTGAAGGTAATAAGTGTGTGTTATATTGGCTCTTATCTACACATTCCACTAAGAAATGAGTCATTTCCTGCGATGGCTGAAGATAACAGATTATTTTGTCCTCTGTGTTGGCTCGTACTCACACAGACGGCGCTGACCTCCAGACAATCAACAACAGATTTGATTGTTGACCTTGTCAGTGTCCTTCCTCCCCCTGTTGAACACTGTTTGTTTTCTTCTGTCGTACTCAAACACTGAATTACAGTGTAGATCTATGTCAGGTTCTGGTGTCGGGTCAAAAGTGGAAATCTGATATTACAGTCTGTACA
>JAPSES010064281.1:0-11225 GCA_029822895.1 Maxillicosta whitleyi | reverse complement strand
GATTAAAAAATATTCACAATCACAATTTACATTAATCTAATCGCGATTAACGCGTTAATATTCCCAGCCCTAGTCTAAAGTTACAATCAAACATAGTAACGCACTATCGTAAAAAAGCTGGAAATACATCTGACCCGATGGCTCGAGGGGATTTGAGGATTTTCCGTTGTTTGTTTTTTTTTTTCTTCTTAGCTTATTTTTTGCCATCTTCCCAGATTGGATTAGTCAGGGCCCTGTGATGTATGCCAATTTCCCCTGAAACTGGGATGTTAAAGCAGGTCTGTGCTGCAGTTTTGTGAGACTGTAATTTCCTTGAAGTCGAGGAAATCAGACAGGAAACACCTGCCAGAACTAGTTTGCATTTAAGTTCCAAAACTCAGCTTCAATCCGGGCTGACGCGTCGACAGAACAGGCTAAAATTTCTTTGATGAATTCTAATTGTGTTGCGAGATCCCACCCGTCATCTCCTCAAAGCTCTAATCTAATAACATTTTATGAGAGACATTCGCATCCACTTCGGCAAACAGACAATCTAAGGTGTCACGGAACGCTGGAAATCAAATGTTAATTTTAATTTCTGCACTTTTTTTCTTGGAGTCTTATTTTTTTTCACCATTTTTGTTACCAGCGTTAGGAGTAATCTGTTACAAAAGTAATGCATTATAATAACAGATTACTTTTTGCTGTAACACAGTAATATAAGGCGTTACTCATCGGGTTCCCACAGGTTAAATTTAACACATATTTAAAACTATTTAGAACAGAATTTAATGTCTATTTCATGACCATACTGGCAAAATTTCCAACTTCTAATCTATTTAGTTACTCCGACAGCTTAATTCCCAGTGTTCCGAGCCAGTTCTCACCTAGGGCTACAATAAGCAGTTAGCAATAATTGGTTACTAATTACAATATAAATTGTCAGGTTGGAACACGTGGAATTGAGTAACTTTATTTGCAGCTTGGACATTTAACACATTTTAACACAATAATGTGAACAAGTTTATGGCAACATAACGTAACACCGACCGTATAAAATGTAATACCGTTAAAGACTTTTTTAATTGCTGTATTGCTTTCTGGACTATAAGCCGCTACTCTTTTCTCTCTTTGAACCCTGCGGCTTATACAAAGATGCAGCTACAGTATAGATGTTTTCTATGCTACCGGCCTCTAGGGGGTGCTCTGAGCAGGAAGTGCAAAAGTGAGACAGACAAGCGGAGGAGGTGATGAAGAGGAAGATGCTAGTTTTAAGTTTAACTCATTCACACACTTTCATCATGGAAAACACATGAACAAATGCATCTGTATTTACACTGAAGAAGAGGAGTTCAATGGTTTCAGTGGCAGGAGGAAGATGGAGATAGAGATCAGTGAGTTTTATGGGTTTTTTTTAACCAGATGTTTTACTGCCGTGTTACAGACACTGTTTGGAAAAAAAAAGCAGCGAAGGGATGGAAATAAATACTTAAATAATCTTTCAGTGTAAATATTTCATGTCACAACACCTTGTTGCTTATAATCAGGTCAGCTAATATTCAGGGGCATCTTGCAGCCTGGAAAGTACGGTGAATTCAGATTTGTAAATTCAAGACATTTCAGGACCCCACAGAACCCTGTACTAATCAATTTTCAGTAATATTTTACTCACTACGTGTTCAATATCGCTTGCATTTCCACCCACAATTTAATTGCTCGAGAGAAAAAAAACCCCAAAAAGAAACCGTGAGATCTTAAGGAATCAAAAACGCATCTGGGACGAGGGGGGGCGTGGTCAACCTGACAGATGTCACAGTGATCAGCTGATGCCTTCTGAGTAAAACTGCAGATGACAGTTGACACATGTAAAGGTAAAAAGATATATATATATATATACATATATATATAGTGTTTAACAAATGCATTACCTCACCACCACCAATAATAATAATAATGATGGATTTGATATTTATGGTGCTTTTAAATTCACCTAAAGCACTTTACATTATTGATCCATTATTCATTCGCTCTCACATTCCCCCTCTGGTGGTGGTAAAGTACGTATAAGGTGTTTTCCACTACTGCCATAATTTAACAGTATTTCTGTTTTCCCTAAATATCTTTTTATGTTTCTATAATGGTTAATCCACCAGTTTATGCAAGATCTTTTCATCAAAACCATATCTTTAATCCTAAAATAGAACTATTGTTAGTATCCATCATATTTCCAAATTGTTATTTTCCATAAATACAAACGGGAAATGCAGCACTGAATGACATTTTTTTTTTAAGAAGTTGTACAATTCCAGTTCTTATCTTTCATTTCTGTGTAAAACGACATAAAAACAATGGGAACAAGAATGTAAACTGTTATCTGCACCAAAGGTGGACACACTAAATATGGACATTTATGGTTATTATTTGTCAACAAGGGCTATTTTGTTTTACCAATTGATCATTTTCTTAATGAATAACAATGAAAATGTGAAGTTTTTGATAAACTATGAAGTTATTTATGTTTTCATGACAGGTGGTCGAATACATTTGTTAAACACCGTACATTTAACTTTAAAACTATGCTTTGAAATATGGATGGAGCTACAATATAACCATCCCTACAGACGGCCCAGACACCGAACGCACAAACAGGACAAATTATTACTATATTGTTTACGTTTATTTGGCTTGTAACAGATCGATTCCGTGCTCGTCTCCACAGAACGCTGCACTTTTGTCTTTGTTTGACGACAGACACGGCAAAAAGCAGTCAATCAGCTCCTGCTTTAAATCGTCTCACCTTTCAGAATCTCCTTTTCGCTCCTCGTACAATACCTCAGTATGACCTTAACAACCCTATTAAAATATAATTACAGTCGCTCTCTTCTTTCACCTTTTTGCTGGCGTACGACTTGTGCAGGGTGTGAATTCTGAGCTATAAATCTTCAGAACATCAGCTGAAGTTGCGTGTAACATCACAAAATACCAGATATAAACCAGATATAAATCACTGTGGCTAAAAGTCACTGTCGTACTGTGGGTTTTCGTGGAATATTTTGCTGTTTTTTCCCCATCAGAACGACACAAATACACATTTAACATGACCTTAACTGTGACAAAAGCTTTTATCCGGAGTTCTATATTCATAAACAAATGTAATAATCTAATGAGTGGAGTCCTTCGGGAAATACCGCAATATGTCTCAGAGGACACATCAAGTGCAGCTCCAAGGTTACATAACATGATTCCGTTCACTCTTGTTTTATTATATTTCTCCAAAGAATAATTAAACAAGCTGCCTCTAAATCCACAATAGCCAAGTTTAGCTGAATGTCATTAATCTTTTAGGCACATTTGGCTCCAGATTCCCAGCCCCTACAGAAAAAAAGTAAAAAAAAAAAAAAAAAAAAGAGATGTTAACTTTTGTTTCTCCTTTTTTTAAATCCTTGTTTTTGTTCCCGTTTTTTTTTTCTCGCTAACGAAGAGTATCTTTCGAGAACAGCTTTAAAAACAGAAACAAATGAAAAACAGCATCTGCTCGGAAAGTAACGCACAGCTCTATTAAGAGGCTTTGAAAAGCGAAAGAAGGTGAGACATGTTTTTACCTTTCATCATCTTCCTCCTTCTGCTCTGTGAAGAGAGAGAGAGAGAGAGAGAGAGAGGTTATCCAGGTGTGATTCAAGCAAAACAAAAGTCATTGCAAACGGTTCCATTTTCATTTCACGTCAAAAGAAACTCCAAGCACTGCTCTGATTTCCATATAAATCACACAGGAAAAAAAAAAAAAAAAAATAGTGTTATTTTCTTGTTGGCCTATCCTGCAACAATCGTATATTCTTTCGCACATCCTGGGCACATTAATGACTCTATTTATTACTATAAACTCACATGTTTCCCCTAATGAAAAAAAAAAAGGAAAATATTGCCGAGACAGTTCTATGACGTGAAATTGAATGAAGAAATAAGTTTGATCATACTGAGTCGGAGGTAGGTACTGAAAGCTGAAGCCGTCTCTGATGTGACAAGACAATTACCGTGTATATTTTCCAGCCGGAAGGCAAGGTAAGAAAACAGAAAGAAAAAAAAAAAATCAAAAAAGCTGTAGAAGACACCTTGCATAGATGTGCGTACATGTCATATTACACAGCAGGTCCTCAAAAAGGGGGGAGGAAAAAAAAGGAAATTAGCACTTTCTTGTACAAATGCAGTGGAGTAAAACCAACCGCACTGAACGCCAATTTCACTCTCATTTCAGCGTTATGTTGTCATTCCGCAGATGTCTAGCCGGTGATGATCGTGTATGTATTTCATTAAAGTTATAACTGCTTCAGAGACGTTGGCACTGACAAGAAAATCACCCTCTCTGAAAGCCTGTCCCTCAGAATAGAAGCAAGGAAGAGAGCATTTACATCTACCTGCTTATTGATGTAGCCATATTGATGTAGATATATATATATATAAATATATGTGTGAGCACAACAACATTAGCATCCGTACAATTATCCAATTACGCAACATCACACAATAACTGCTTTTTTCTGGATTAGAAGGAGTGTCTAAATATGGACGGTTGCATTTTCTACCGGGGTGTTTTACATACAGCCTTGAGCTCAAGTTGTTTGTGAGAGGTTTTATATACGAAAATGTGCCGTTAATCACCGACTAGCCTGTTTCCCAGAACAGTCAGTCATCATCGCAAACACTGCGCTTTACCTGCACGCGAAAACAAATTAAACCTCGGTGGGAGACAGAAAATGGGAGCGTTTACTTCGAGTTCATGATTTAGAAAATGCCGCCTTGGCAATAATTATTAGACCACCTGTGATTTTCAGGATGAATTGGAGATAACAGCCCATCAATGCGACCTTTTGATATTCTGCTCTGAGAAGATGATAGTGGCGGTGCTTCAGTAGCTTTTCTGCATGAGTGGGCAAAAATGACATAATTACCTCAAGTGGAGAGTGCGTGGAAACGAGAATCTTTTGTCAGGTTGAAGAAAATTCACTCTGTGATTGGAGGGTTTGGACCGTCGTAGGTGTTTTCAGCTGAAAAAACAGGATTATTACAAGTGACTCCATGTTTCCAGAGCTGTTATGTCATATATACAGGTTCCTACAAGTTCAGTCTAAGACTTTATAAGCCTTCTCAGAACGGAATTAATGTATATTTCACAGCCATACTAGCAAAAATGCATTATTTTAACAATTTAAAGGGCTCATATTTATCTGAACCCACTTTTCTTGGTCTGTGCTTCATTTCTTTGTGTGTTTGTTCCCTAATAGTTCACACAGGTTAAATCTGAACCCTCTAGCTGCTGCTGAACTAGCTTTAGATTCATTTGGGCAAAAATCCATGGATTTTGGAAAGCTGTTTTAATTCCTGCTTAATGTAACACTTGTTTGGATTAGTACGGTTATATTTAGGACTAGGTTTGTGTGGAGTGTTATTTAATAATGACAAAATTGAAAATTGAACAGTCGGCAGATTTACGACAATTGTACAAAAAGCACAATAACAAATTCACAATGTGAAGGGTATAAAAAAATAAGACCACTACCGTGGAACAAATACATACAGTACAAAAAAAAAAGCACTAGAAGAAAATAGAAAAGGATAACAATACAAGGTTATCTTGGGGGGGGGGGGGACCAGGTGATAGTCCTCTACATCAGTGGTCTCCAACGCCCGGGCTGTGCACCATTGGTACCGGGCCACCGGCCATCCAAGAAATAACTAATTATTTTTGTTTTATTTATTGAGTCTGAGTCTTCACAATCTTTTATTTTGAAATATGTTTTATTTTGAAAAATGACCAGATTCTCTTGGTTACATCTCGGTCACTTGAGTGCCAAAAATCTAACCCACAAGTTCGCAAAAACAAGTAAAAACAGACTAATCCAGATTATCTGTGCAAGAAGAAGATCAACTGCTGAGATCGCAAATGACGGCGGCTTTTAAAAGTATTTTTCAGAACAACTCTGCCAGTGTTCTGGATTAAAGTAACAGCAGAACACCCTGAGATCGCCCCCACAGCACTGAAAACCCTGCTGGCTTTTCTAACATCATATCTGTGTGAACTGAAGTTTTCAGCAGTGATGGCAACAAAAACTAAAAAAAACAGGGCAGACTGGAGATATGCAACACACTGGGGTGTCATTGTGTCCCATTAACCCCCCCCCCCAGATGGGACCATTTCGTTGCAGAGAAACAAGCCATTGATGTGGCATTATGGTGAGTGTGGTCTGACGTTTTAAGTGAAACACTTGTTGCATTCTTTATAAATATTCGTTCCTTATAAATATATATTTTTATCATTGATAAACTAGGAAAACTTCAATAAGTGTGAGTTAATTTTCATTGCACTTTATATTCATTTTTGTGGTGTGTGTATCTGTATTATTATTTTGAAGCGACCAGAGTCAGAGCGTTAGGCCGCTGCTGACAAATGGGGAGGCTGTTAAAAAATAAATTTCATGAATATTTAATAGTAATAAAACTTTAGGTCATAGAGAAAAAAAAAGTGGAATTGCTGGTTCTTGTTCTTTATTTTTCCACATGTTTTTTTTGTTTTGTTTTGATACTTTATTTAAGGGGCAGAGAGCAGAAGTTAAACAATAATGTTATATTGTTGGCGCAATGTTACGAGAAAGCTGCTAATAAAGTTGCCCAAGAGTACCCCTCCCCCCCGCGGTGTGATTCCTGCGTTCTTAGACACACAGCAGCTCTATGATAAAGCCTCTATCTACTTTTTCAGCATCTTGATAATAAATGACGCTAACTAAATAAATAACATTAGCATGGAATAAAATCCAGAAATGTGTTTTCCATTAACCATAGGCTACCCAAATGAAATTTAATACATCTCATGTGAAATCTAACGCCATATTTAAAAAAATAGCAAAATATAATGCTTTTTAAGACCTTAAAAACCACATATTATAAATAAGACTTTTTAAGGATCTGCAGAGACCCTGTATATGCAGGTAAGTAACAAAAAAAATGAGAAAATCTGGAACTGAAACGACTTACTGACTCATATTTTTAAGTAAAAATCCTTTCACACCGCTGAACTACACGTCTGCGGTGAGGCAGAGGATGTATTTACATGACCCCGAAGTGAGTTCTCATCAAGAATGAGGCTTGTTTCTTTCCTTAATTCGTGGGGAAAATAACTGTGGATGCTTCATTCTCTGGGTGAACTGCACATATTTCACCTTCCTTGCATCACTTGGCCTATTCTTCTGGTTTCTCTTTGGTGGAAGATATTGGCAGGTATTAATGTGACTGTCTGAAGGACTATCCTGAATTCATGATTCCTCTGTTGTCATGTACAGTTGTCTGTGTAATCCACAAACCTAATTGCCGTCGTGCTGTTTTACTGGTTGCCGTGACCTTAGCCGTTGTTGCCTCCGCGGTTGATGGATGACTTTCATATCAGGTTAGTGGCAAAGCAAGATATACTACAGGTGATAGGATTTACATCACGTCACGGCTAAAGAGGGGGAATTAATTAACGAAAACAACAGCGCACACAAATCATAGAACGCGTATGCCGCCTCCATCCACACTCAGATTTATCAAAGCCTCCTTTGTTGCTATTGAAGAAGAATGAGTTTCATTCATGTGAACAGCTTTGTAGTTTTCGCCAGTGTTGTGCAAGTTACATCCAAACTGTAATAGATTACATATTACCTGTTATTATTGGGTGTCAAACATGTGGCTCGGGGGCCAAATCTGGCCCGCCAAAGGGTCCAGTCCGGCTCTTGTTATGACTTTGTGAACTGTTAAAATTAAACTAATATATTAACAATCATTTTAGTTCAGGGGTCAAAAACAGACCAATTCAATTTAAAGTGGGTCAAATCTGTAAAATACGACCATAATATCTAATAAATACTCACAACTCTGTAAACATTTTCATGTATTTACACCAAAATATATATTGGTACATATATATATATATTAAATTGTGTGTTTCTGGAATGAACGGAGGAGTGAATCGGTTATGTCACAAAGTCACCCAGGTGCCTTAGTGCAGAAAAAAATAAATAAAAAACAGAAGATCTTGAAGGATTCGCCCGATCATTTAGGGCCTCACTTAAAGAAATCTAAAAGATAGCGGTGCTTAATGAGATGTACCTAGGGACTCAACGGTCATGGTATTATTTTCCTACAATTCAATCCAGTAAAAAATGAGCGCCTGTCATTGCCAACATTGATTTATTCCCACAGGTGTGCATTACTTTCAGAGCCAGTGCTTTTTCGTGGCAAACTGCCAAAGATTAACTACAGCACATCAATATACCTCGTATGGAGACATCCTCATCGGATTCCTCTGACTTTGCTGTCTCAGCTACGGTTCTGCTTTTGTTCCGTTCATTCCTATTGGATTTATAGAAGTGTAAGCCTGCAGTCAATGTCACTGTTGCTTACTGTAGCTTAACTTCACGTGTCACAGGGTTGAAACTTCATCTGTGGAGCCATATCCAGATGGAAAATGGGTAATAAAGTAGAAGCGGTGCACAATTGCTGAAATAAAAAAAAAGGATGCAGTCACTCAGGAAATTTGGATCTTAGTCAGGGCTGTGAATTAAAAAGCAGCCAAATATTTAAGATTAACAAAAGGTGAGGGTTTTTATTATAGGATTTAGGAGATGAGTGTTGAATATATTCATGCTTTCATTCAGGGGAGATGAAAAGCCAGAGGAATGTACTGAAATGGAATGAATAGTGAAAGCTTTACACATGTTTAGAAGGCTGTAGAGTAAAAACCTGAAGGTGCAAAGGTGTAAAATAACACTCAAAAGGAGAATAAACTAGTCAGTGTGAACTCCTGGGGTTGTGATGTGGCCTCAGGTGGAAGGAGGAGGAGAAACAACTGTGAGGCTGAAGATGGAAGTTCTGGCATCGCAACTATTCACAGTGTCATGATGCAAGATCGTGCGACTCCGAGAACTGTTGAATAAAACATGTCGATGTTTGTGCCGGGTTTTTCAACAGACGTACTCATGGATTCGACGTCATCTGCAGCCTGTTGTCTGGTGGTCCGGCATCGTCTTCTGTACCTCTGGGTCACGGATCTGTGCTTCACACTGGATTTGACTGATTTTAATTCATTTGACTGATTTTGTATCCTGATAATCTGCACGTCGCCCTTCGCTTCATCATCTTCATTTTTGGGTCTTTAGTCGCTTTTCCATTAGGTTTATACGCAAAACTTTACCGAATTTTACTAAATATCAAAAAAACACAAATGCGTATTGTCGGGTTTTTTATTAAATCACAAATGCGATGATTTATTTATTTGTCATCACGAAATGACACGAGTCATTCTATAAACATGGTGATGAACGTAAATATGGTGTTTACTTACAGATATATTCATTATTATTATATATTACCCCTCTATTTTGCATAGAATTATTAAGTTATTCAGTTTCCTGGTGTGTCCTCACGTACCGCACTGTGAAAATCATGCATTTTCCTTTATTTAATTTTCTGATCATGTACAAATGTATCAATCCACCTGTCATGAAAACAACATAAATGACTTCATAATTTATTAAAAACTTGTTTCATATTAACAATTCCATTGTTATTCATTAATAAAATGACCATTTGGAAAAACAAAATAGTCCTTGTTGACAAATAATAACCATAAATGTCCATATTTAGTGTGTTCACCTTTGGTGCAGATAACAGTTTACATTCTTGTTTTTATGTAGTTTTACACAGAAATGAAAGATAAGAACTGGAATTGTACAACTTCATTAAATAATAGTAATTTTCTGCAGCATTTCCCTTTGTATTTTTGGAAAACATTAAACTAAAATGTATGGATAGCAACAATAGTTCTATTTTATCATTAAAGATATGGTTTTGATTAAAAAAAGACCTTACATATACTGGTGGATTAACCATTATAGAACCATAAAAAGATATTTATGTAAAACAGAAATACTGTTAAATTATGGAAAACACCTGATACTGGGTGGAGGTGGGAGAATACATTTAGTAAACACCGTAGATGTTCATAATATCTCAGTAAATTCAAAGGAGAGGACAGAGAGAACTGCAGAAAATTTGCCTTTTTTCATCAAAATATTTCAATTCCTTGACATAAAAACTTTAATGAAACTTTTTTTGGTCACTAGTGACTGTTTAGGTCTTTGAGGGTGAACACAAACACACCCAATTGTACTTTTATGGCCGTTCCTAAATGATTTTTTTCTCCTTATTTTACCTTTTCCTTTTCCTTTATTAAAATATCACCCTCTGTATCTTGCTTTTTTTTCACTGAAAATAGGGTATTTTCCTGTATTTATTGAACTGTTTATGTAAATGTCCATAAAAGCTCAGATTCAATTCACGAATTATATCAAAAACAGAGAAAACTGAAGAAAAACTGACAAATCTCTCATTATCTGAACATAAATCCAGTGTTTCCATTCACTGTCATTGATCCAACTCCATGGGTTTTACTGGTTAATCAATGTTGTAGAAGATGAGTGTTTCCATGGTAACTACAGAGCCTCTGAACGTCCAAATGGGTCATATCTGATGACCATGAAAAGATGATAAACTGTATTTTACACCAATTATTTGCATATTTAATAGCATTAGTGGATGAACAGGTATTAAACATTCACATCAGTGGATGTTTGAGTCTTTCTGGGTTCAGGTGGATCTTCTTAGAGTTTCTGTGCGTATGATTGACTATAGGTTAGTCATCGAGTCACACACAAATGAATTCTGGTAAAATGTCAGGCTCTGAGGGTGAATGTAACCCACAGATCAAATCATCATAATTATGAGTTTTGTGCCGGGGGCTTTTAAGAAAGCTTTTTGCATGTACACAGAAATACTGGCAGACTAATTGGTGCGCATACAGAGTGTTATTGAAATGAAAAGGATCTATTTATGGAGGAATTGCTAAAGAGGTTAAATTAGGCAAAACAGAATTGTAAAAAAAAAAAAAAACAGCCCGTGCAGAGTTTAGTTCATGAATCTTCACCTGTGGTTCGGATGCGTCGAGCAGGTTTGGCTTTTGGCTTTAATGTCGTGGGGCGCAGCTGTGAGGTTCGGTTCCACCTTCAGCCCAGTGTGTTCTCAGGTGGGTCAGACCTGTGAAATAAATATAGTTTATTAACAAACTCACTGGTAGCTCCTACATGGGTATTAATAGTTCATTGTAAAAGTTTGTTTAGTATGATATTTAATTATAAAATCCATAAGTGTGTGGATTTAGT
>JAPSES010064262.1:0-11225 GCA_029822895.1 Maxillicosta whitleyi | reverse complement strand
ATAAAATAGATCAAAAACAAATGTGGGAGTAATATTGCGGGGTGTCAGTCACAATATGTGGGGGAACTGTGCTGCTTAGAGGAGGTTTGCGCTCTCTGAGTGCTTTCTAGTTTTATTTTCAATTAATATGTTGATACATTTTTTGATTCATTAATTGTTTTGTGCATAAAACATGAGAAAACAGCCAAAAAAAAAAAAAGAGCTATCTTGAAAAGCTCAAGATTGTGCCCTTGTTTTGATCCACAGCCCAAAGATATTCAATTTAGTATCATAGAAAAGGAGAACAGTAAATTTAAGAACCTAAACTCAGGAAATGTGCACTTCTAAAACTACTCAAACCAATTGAGCATCTAAATACTTCTGACTACTAGTTTATTCAGTGATGAATCATTTTAGGTCTAATGATATCACACAGCTATTATTACCTCGTACAATTTCTGTTAAAGTTCAGAGGATAAGATTTAGGGGAGAAATGGAACATGATAATCATGCATATTATACCTGTTCATTAGTGATAATCCCACATAAATCAGCTCAGTCCATGTGAAATGTCCTGACTGATGAACTCCAACTTACTTCATATTTTTTGAAAGTAATGTTAAGTAGTCAGAATAAACACCATCCAAGAGTTTTACAGTATATCTTCATTTGTTTTTGAGATATTGAGGCTTTGAAATGATGATGTTTTTACTGTAACAAAGAGTGGTATGGAAAAGGATGTTAGGTTTAATACATTAGTACTTTTGAACTATTGGTGATAGATGCATTAAAAGTCCCATTTTACACATGTATAATTGATAATCCATATAAAACAGTCTATATTAAAGTTTTTTTTTTTCTTTTAGCCAATATTTGGTGATAGAATGTTTTTGAATTTTACCTCCAACTATGAAAATCTTCAGAAGGTACACGTCACCTTTAGATCCCCAGGAATGACACTGAGAAACAGGAATTTCAGTAGTTGTCCTAATGTGTAGGATGTCTTAAACCGCTGTAAAATAAAATCCACTGTTGCAAAACTTTCAGAGCAGTTTTGCCACTGTGTGTCAAGGGGGGCAAAATCAGATCTTTCAGATTTTGGCATGTATTTCTCATGTTGTAGAGAAATCAGAGATGGTTAGTTATGCATAATTTTGTGAAATTTGGTGACGTGAGATGTAAAGTAGTAGGAAAAGTTTACGAACACCCTTAAAATTTTACACATCTCAAACATTATCACGACATATTTGCAGTAAAATGTTAATGTTTCAAAAGGTGTGGCTGCATCAGGCAAACCAATGCAAATGATTCCTTTTTAAAATGATTACAAGAAATTATAACAAGAAAAATAACATGTAAATTCTTGACAGTTTCAACATGGTCATGCCACGGATGTGTTTCATTATTTGCTGAAACATCCAGTTGTGACCTGGATGGAACAGAGCATGTGCAGATGGGAGCTTGTGGGTTTTTGAGAATGGAACAATACTGGGAAGAGGAATATTTTAAAGGGGACATGTTATACCTTCTCATACTCCAGTTAGAATTGTTCTATGGACTTATACAGAACATGTTCATGAAGTTCCTGCTCAAAATCATCCAAACAAAAAAGGTTCACTGGCGCCAGTCATTTTTACAGCACGCCGTTTTGTCAGAGATGTTCCAAAGAACTCCGAAGTGTTCTGTCCGACCACACCCCCCTTGAGTCCGCAGCCAATGGCTACCTAAATTGCTATGGCTGCCCGCAGAACCATTATACAACCGTATGTGTTTGATCCTGAATCAGACCCAGACGCAGAGCAAGTGCGCAGATGTTGGACAATCGTGAAGTCATTTGTGGGCGGAATTGGACATCCCTGGACAGCAAGTACACACCCCCTTATTGGATTTTCCCCCATATTACATCACATGGGGAGTGAAACTAAACGGCTCAACCAGAGCTTCTGACAAATTCACTGTAGTCATTTTTTTCCAGACTTGGGAGTGTTTATAAGACTAGACGAGACCCAAAGAGGAGCAAAATTACCCCAAGAAATGATTTTTTGCACAATATGTCCCTTTTAATGCAATATGTCACAAATTAGGGCTGCATGATATTGGAAAAACTGATATTGCAATTTTTTTTTTTTTAACCATGTGATGTATATTCCAATATGAAAAAATACTGAGGAGAATATAATAGCTGTGTGGAGCCGACTTAAATGGTCAAACTAATTAGTCGTGTTACTTCTTGTTGTGGCAACAGGTGTAACACACTGTCCGCACAGAACACGTGTTTCAACATCATCTTTCTTGTAGCTGAAATAACTGACATTGTTTTTCTTTTTGGCACCAAGTCTTTGTTTACAGTGATTTTCTCTTGTTCGTTGCTCATTTTTCAATGTTGTTGCCAGCGATTCACTCTAAACTGATTAACAACAATTGTGATTGGATTTCTGTACTTAGTGAGTGTCACATACCCTTGAAATTAGATGAGAACACATTGAGTTCATTTGTCTCCAACATTACAGGACCTGCGACGTGACTATTGCGCACGTGTACATTGCTATGTCGATGCTCACACGGTATATTGTGCAGCTCTACCATAAATGTATGGAGTGTTCTACCACCACCGTATTTATCTATATTTCCATTTTGTAGTTGGTTTCATCCTAGAAATCAAATAACACACAGCTTGGTTTCTTTTTCTTTTTTTTCTTTTTTTTTTTAGCTCCACCGTAGGGGAGGGTGAGATGAGGGGTGGATGTTAGATTCCACTAGACATTACATACTGAACTGTGGAATGAAAAGAGAACAGTGTTGTTAGTTTAAGGGATAGTAAGAGAATGTGCACATACAGGTGAGATTCTCCATCTAATGCAGTTTCTTTCAATACCAATAAAATATATCGGACCTGTCAGTACCACACACGGTGAAAGATCGATGCTCGGATTTGTCATAATTTCTACATAACTTTCTATTTGCCTTTATTTGATCTGACTGATCATTCATCTTCTTGGTTTCCTGTGTAATAACAGCTGACTGAAACAAACATAAATGTCAGATTTTTATCACCAACCCCACACCACTCTGTATAATTTAAGGTCTTACTCCTCGACGCTTCAAGCAACAGAGTTTTGATGAGAACCATTTGATCCTAACACCACAGCCCCTCTGTGTGCATATTCTGCTGTTTTGCTCCTTGTGCTTTTGCTTACTGGTACTTGTAAATCAACATATATCTGTAACAGGTTTTGTCAGAAAGGTTGTTGTTGTAATTATTTGTAAATGAAATGGCATCGTGTCCATTTGAAGATTTACGATATTAACTCGTTTAAAGACTCGATGTGAAGTTCTTTGTGTGTAAACAGAGGGTGACAAATGCAGGCGCAGTATTCATTGCCCTCTTGTTGAAAGGTTATACTGTTTGTCACTGAGATTTGTTTATGCGTCTCATCACGAAGTAAGTAATTTGGTTAAATTTGTGACGGTACGGTCACAATTAGAGGTGTGTTTTCAAGCCAGTCACTGAAAAACAAACTGTTAATCTTTTTTCCCTGGCAGAACCAGTCAAAGTGGCACTTTGACAGCTCATTTAATTCCAGGAGGAAACGCTGCCGGGTTCTGTAGGGTGCATTGTTGAGAGGCTGTCTGTTATTTCCCTGCTGTTCTTCACACTTCTCAGCCAAATAAGTGTGTGTTCAGAAGCTGGCCTGTAAAGAATGTGATTATCGCAGTGGTGTTGGACATGGTGTTTTTCCAGAGCAGTGCCTTCTCTTGTGCCTCTAGCGTCATCTTTTACATGTTTTTCCTTATTCAAGACTCAAAACAATCTACTGAAGGAAAGATGATGAATCCAAAGGGAAAAGGAGAACCGCATAACCTGAGTTGGCATCAATACGCAGCAATATTGGATTAGAAACTGTATTTAAATCAACACTAAGCAAGTAGAAGATCAATATTAACATGTTCAAGCAGCTTCAAGAATACAACAAACAAATAAATTAACAAAACAGTTCATGATACACGGTAGAGTTTTCAGTATAAATCGACAAGTGTAACTGATGGATGGACCGGTCCTCTTCTGCTTTCTGAACCAAAAACTTTGTTCTTGCGTGTGAAACTTGTGTGTCTGTTCTTGTAAGAATAGAAGCAGCTTCAGAGTCCACTGTATGTCTGTGATTTAACAACAAAAAAAACTTTAATTTCACCATATTTTATGTCCGGCTCTTCTTGTTTCAGCCGAGTCCTTAGCCTCTTATTACCTCTGCCAAGGAGGTTATGTTTTTGCCGGTGTTTGTTTGACTGTTAGCAACATAACTCCAAATGTTATGGACGGATTTTGATGAAATTTTTAGGATTTGTTGGCGATGGCACAAGGAAGAAATGGCACAAGGAAGAAATGATTAAATTTTGGGGGTGATCCGGAAGAAATCGTGGATTCTGGATCTTTTTGTTTGTAATTTAGATTCTCAGTATCTGGGTTAATTATTGACCAAACCTAATGAAATTTTCAGGAAATGTTCACTCTGAGACAAGGAACAGATGATTAAATTTCAGAGTTGATCCAGATCAACTTGTCTGGATTGTCAAGATTGTCTGGATCCAGGATTTTTTTTTAAAGATTTCTTATCATTGGTTATCATTGGCTTTGCTGTGGTATTAATAACACATGTCCACCAGATGGCGACTCATGTTTTCTCATATAGTCTATGGACTTTTCTATAGACGCATCTTCAATAGATGAAAAGATTAAAAAATGTTTCAGTTTCCTCATGTGTCTCCACATACTGTGTCATTTTTGTTTTAAAACCGTTTCACTTGTTATAACATCCATCAACATTTGTGTTTTTATTCATATATTTTTTGTTCATGGGACTAGGCTAGTTGCCAAAAAGGTCTTTCCATTACAGTTTTATACACTAAGCCCAAAAACCCACCTCTTGCAAGCACAAGAACCTTGTCATTTGTCAAAAATTGTCATTTTTCCAATAGGCATTAATTCCATTAATTTTTATGCACTAGTTATATTCGCGTAATTTGACTGTGAATGGAAAAGTGACTACTCTAATATCACCTTAATGCTTCAGTTTGTCTCCTTTTATTTTTCTTGTGTCAATGATATGTGGTATTTGTCGTGAATCTTTGAAAGAATTGTGCAGCTCATACGCTACTAAAATGTACTGTATGTAAAATACATAGACTATATTAAAGTTTCAAAGTTAGTCATGAATTTATGCCAGTTTATAATGAGTATTTCAGTTGAGTTTGTTCAATTTTATCAGGAGGAGTTTGTGTCATGTCCTTTTCTGCCTCTGATTAAATAAAGCCACAACTGAAAATATATCCATTGCACATTACAACTAGAGAGAACTTCTATATTATGTAAAAGTGCAGTATTTTATATTCATTGTAATGCTGTTGACTGGCACGATGCAGAGAATTATCTAAATATATTAGGGAAATAATCCTGCACAAAATGAGGAAAAGTAGATTGTGATAACATCAATCTTATTCCAAGATAAGGAATCGTGACTGAGAATGATTAGCCTAAATCAAATTATTTCTCTCATTTATTCACGTTTTTGTTATATGTTTAATGTGTATACAGTTTGTGATTTATTTGTCAGCATTAACACCTGTTGCCTTGTTAACACTTAACTCTGGTAATTATCATTTTATACAAAAAATCTACAGGAGAGGTGGTTAATCTTTAATTTAACATTGTGTTTTTATTGTTTTAATAGTGAAATCCTGCAGCTATTTGTAAACTCTGTTCTCTACATGCTCCATTCAATTTGTGGGTCATGAAAGTGCTTCAGAACATTATGATATGATCTTCTGAACAGATCATAGAAACCCCAAATCTTGATATAGATTGTAATATATTATCCAGCTGTATATTTGTGTGCATCCTCCCCCATCGAGATTTTCCCTACAGCATTTTGAGGGCTTAGCCACAGTCTCTTTTATAGGTTATAAACCTCATATTCAATATAAAATGATAAAGAAGACATTCACAGACTTACTTGTGGTCTTATATTGGTCTTCTCCTTCCGTGTTTTAATATAAACTGTCTCCTTTATTCTCCAAATAGACTTTTTGATGTGTATGTTATGAACGCTTGAGGTGTTATTGTTCAGATGAATGAAGAAGATGTGGCTTCGGTCCAGGAGCAGAACTCATAATTTACCTGTTAATCATAAAAAAAAAACACAGATCTGCTGTTTAACTCTGCTGTTTTTCTGTTTCTTCTATTCAGATGTAAGTTCTTCAGTTTGACAGAGACTCCGGAGGACTACACCATTATCGTAGACGAGGAAGGCTTTAAAGGTGGGGCTTGACCTGTGGATCTTTAAAGTTACTGTGGCAACCATAGATCGAGCAGCAGGAAAAGATCACATTGTGTAATCTTTGATTGTCTGCAGTACCACGTAGCCTCAGCCGCCAGTGTTTGAGCACACTTTGTCATTATGGATGTGAGGCCGAGCGCCCGTTTTGTGGTTGGCTGAGTGAAGTGAATTCATGTCATTACACACCCTTTTCCACGGTGACCCTCCTCAGTTTCCCCGGAGACGACAGGCTATTTGTTGCGTAACTCACACAGGTATTTTCTCCCAGTGCCTGGCTCCACGAGTGCTAATGTCTGGAGGTAGTGGAGTAAAGCAAACTACTGAAATAAAACACACAAGTCATGTGAAACAGCCTGGGACATGTGCTGATAGACAAAAGTTTTAATATTTCATACTGAACACAGTGTGATATGTACATGTTTAGTCCGATTCATTCATGTGGTAACGTTAGTGTGTGTACATAGTTTAGTTTATTTGTCTCAAACTTTGAAGTAAAAAAAAAACAACCAAAAGGACTAAAAAAACAACAATAAAAGCAAAAATCAATTATTAGTGGTTATTAATCATAGAAAAAGTAATGAAATACAATAAATTTAACACTAATGTATCAACTCATAAAGGGATGGAAAGTAGCAAAGGCTTATCTAGTCCCGCCCCTTCCTTCTAAATTTCCTTCATCGGCTGTCACATTAAAATAGATAATGAATAACTAGTCATAGAACCTTTGTATTGGTTGCATCACCATTGTGCAATTATTCTGTCAACAAATAAGAAAGAAACCTAAAAAAAAAAAAAAACAAGTACCAAGAAGAATGATATCCTGGGCTAATGAGACGTTACACAGACATTAATGTAATGAGAAGTAACTGGTAAATGCAGCTAATTAAGACTAATAATAGAATTACAATAATGTGATGATGAAGAAGGTTGTTATTACTACAAATTATAGATGTTTATTTTTTATGCAGAGGATATGAAACAGAAAACAGGTGCTGAAACAGAAAACTTAAGCCCTCAATGTGGGATATTTAGTGAGAATTCTAACATAAATTTAATAGATTGAATTCTTCTTCTGTACGTCCAACTTCTATTATCGCTACATATGCACGCATTATTCTTTTGTATTCTTTGTGCACTGATGGCCTCAGGTGTCCACGTCACAACCTGTAAAACCTGCATCTGGACTGACTCCATTTATAGGGATGCACCGAAATGAAAATTTGTGTCCGAAAGCCAAATAAAATATAAAAGCTTAACCGAATATTGGGTGCAGTTGGTAAGTTTTATACTATTTTTTAAAATAGTGCTTAAATAGCCTAGAGTACATTTTTAGACATGTTTTTTTTAAAGAAAGTAAATGTTTATTCAGTATTCCACAAAACTAAATGGTTGCTCATCTAAAGCCATGGACTCTATTACCTTCTTTGTAATTCCGTTTGCTTTGGCGCTGTCCTTTGCGAACTTTTTCGTTTTTTCACAGATGGAGTGGTCGTGCTGGGACAAGAAGCTTTGGTTTTAGCTGCTGCAGCCATCTGTCTATCATACTCATGCCGTTCAAGATGTGTGGCTTTTAAATGACAACTTAAAGCAAAGGTCTTTGCAGAGTAACCTCCTCTAGATAGTTTGGTTGAACATAAACTACAGTTCTCTTTTCACTCTCTAGCACTTAAAAGTATCTCCACACCCCCGACATCTTACCGAGGGCCAGAGGTCACAGCGCCACTGCACGTCGCCTGATTACGTCATCACATCACACGCTACTATTCGGCCTTATTTATTTGATTACTGAATAGTCAGTGAATCCCTATCTGATTATTTGTTTTATATCACAAGTTCTCCTGTTGTTTCCATTCATAAATTCGCATGAGGTTCACAAGAAAACCTTTATATTTTCAATCGCTACACAGTAAAACTCAAAGATTTTAGTAGGAAAATGTGTCATATAATATTTATATTACATGGGGACATCAGATTCAATTTTCTAAGTCTGGACAGATTGAATGTAAACGTTACCTGTACTGATGTTTACTGACATTATTATTCCTTCATCACGATGGATTAAAGACAGACCTCAATATATGTCAAGTCGATTCTTAATACCAAAATGCTGCGAAGTTAAATATCCTGAATGTGCAGTGAGACAGGGCTAAGTAACACGTCTAGACTGGAATTTAGTTGGACGGGCTCTGAAGGCTTTTCTAATACTCTGAGACAGATGCTCTGTCTCACTGAACACTGAACACAACAGCTTGGATGATGTAGAAAATGTTTTGTTTCCTGTAACTGTTAGTAATAAAAAGGCATCAGCAACAAAATTCAATGCCTGAGAGCAAAAGGTGTCTGTAAAACGATGAAAACAAGAAACGGCCCCATGTAAACAAACACACACAAAACAAAACAAAAAAAACAGGAACTTTGATTACACATAGCTTCCAGTCTCTTGTATTTAAGTGAAGCTACTTTTGGAAAATATATGTGTATTTTCCAGAGAAACTGCTTTTTTTTAAGAGGGTAAAAAAATGGCTTAAACAGGCTAAATGTTACATGCCGCTTCCCTCGGTGATCCTTTCAGCTATTAAACTCACTTTACATCAGCCTCTTGTGGGCTGTTGCTTAATTTTGTAGAAATCTGCTGGAAGGCCCCTCCTGACATGACTCGTCTTTTTATTTCCAGAGCTGCCCGAGTCAGAGCACATCAGCGTTGCCGACGCCACATGGTTGGCCCTGAACGTGGTGTCAGGGGGCGGCAACGCCTCCAATTCGCAACCCATCGGAGTCACCAAGATCGCTAAATCAGTCATTGCTCCTTTGGCCGATCATAACATCTCTGTTTTTATGCTGTCGACGTATCAGACCGACTTCATTCTGGTGAGTGACAGTCAGTACAGAAACAGAGTCACACTAGTGAAAACACAACATTGTCATATTGGGGAGGTGCTGGGGGTAATATTGAATATTTAGGATCTTTAACATAATATCTAACAGTACAAGTACGATAATGGTGCAAAAGGATGGAGCAGGAATGGACTTGAAAAAAAAAAAAAGTCTGAGCTGGATCCTGGTCCCATATGTCACCCTGGGCTTCTGTTTTTATATTATCAATTAGAGTATGAGAGTTTACAGAGTTTTAGATTAAACTAAAATAACAGCCATCTTTGAACCACACCAGGCCTGTGTTTTATCACCTGAATCTCATATCCTGATTTCGATACTGCTGCATATCATGATATAGTAAGCATTCTGGAAATTCAGTGAATAAACAGTTTATCCAAAATATACATTTTAAACCTTTTAAATACTATACATGACAATGAAGAATTTTTATTTTACTTGTTATACCACAACAATAACAAAACAATTTGACACATCACCATATAAAATGCAAAAATATACATGAAAAACAAAAACATTGTTACTGTAATGTTTTACTATGACTATGAATGAATAAAAATCTTGCAATATATATGCAATATTTTGATAATTTTCCTTTGAGATCAGTAGCTGTATTTAACAAAATGTAATGTTATATCCTGGTAATGTTTTCTCTTTTCTTGTATTATGTATTTATTTTGACTATATTTAAAAAACAAAACACAAAAAGGTTTTGTTGTTTTATTTCTATTCTTACATCTTTTATCAATGAACCAGCATTATTTATTTGTTTTGAATATACATTCTCTAGATTTATGAAATGTTCTGACCATAAAGATGTTTAGAACCACAAAAAAACATCTTGTTGCTTGAAACATACAGGGCTAAAAATGTAAAATTTTAATCTAATCTGAACTCATTTCACTGCAGTGATCTATTAAATGTTACTTTCCTGGTTTAATATATAAACACGTGTCAGATAGAAACTAGTATTAATGTATAAAATAACACCAGTGGAAAACCTCATTAAATATGGCTAAAGAAAAGCCAATTGACAGATTATGAGGAGAAACGAGAGCAGGTTCCCATCTTAAGGTTACATTGTTTGTTATGCAACCACTGGCATCACAGTTGTTTACATTTAGAATCCTGACATGAAAATGCAATAACCTTGGATAGAGAGCACCACTTCCTGTGATTTAGAAAGAAATCCTCTCTCATACCAAAGCCTTTCTGGCCACAGGGAGTCTTTTTTTTTTTTATTGCCTTGGCTTGGTAGAAAAACAAGCTAGGCTGAACAGCTCCGACGTGTTTATGAAAATTGAAAGAAAAAAAAACAGTGTGGATGTTGATAATCTGTTGGTCGTTACGTAAAAAGGATCAGTGGCTCAGCCTCTTATCTGAATTCCAGGTATCATACATGAGCTGGTGTTATGTCTGCGCACAGACTGCTCCTTCTCACAATCCTAATTATTGATGAATCAGATACAAACCAAAGAGAGAAACTGAAGAGAGAGAAAAGTCGCCTACACCCACCGTCCATCTTCCCCCTCGTCCATGTCTCACGCTGCGTCAGATTACATTACTGAATATCTGAGTGGATGGGCCAGCTGAACATGTGGTTTTTCACTGTTTGGATCTTTTGGATTACATAAAGTGGAAAAGCCTAACCCAATTGTTGAATGCACTGGTTTAGACAGAGCCGTAACTATCCAGGCGGAGCTGCTCATCAGGGGTCGGTGTAAACTTACATCTGACTGAGAACTTATGAAAAGTTACTCACACCCCCAATTTGAGGGTCTGAGAAATTCACCCGTCGCAAGATTCTCTGTTTAAAGTCAGGTTAGGGGGTGAAAGGAGATGCATGGAATTGGGAAAAAATTGTTAAACCTTAAAGGGGCCCTATTGTGCAAAAATCATTTTTTGAGTTAATGTTACTCCTGTTTGGGTCTGGTCTAGTCTGATGAACACTCCAAGTCTGGAAAAAAATGACCCGCTAGTTTCTGTGAATTACTACAATGAATTTGTCAGAAGCTCAGGTTG
>JAPSES010064251.1:0-11225 GCA_029822895.1 Maxillicosta whitleyi | reverse complement strand
AGGGATATCACCGGGCACCCTCTCTTATCTTAATGAGTAGACCTTGGACAACAACAAACAGCAAAAAAAAAAAAAAAACTTTAACTGACAAAGCCAGGTTCAGCCAAATTTGGGCCTTTGGCTCCCGGACTACTCTCTCTCTCTCCTGATCAGTCTGCCCTGCAATCAGTCAAACTCTGTCCATCTGGTCTGTCCATGTGTGGCTCATCAGGTGGGGACTATGTATTCACAGCTCTGCTATCTCTCCCCTGGCAGATTGTTTTTGCCCAGCAAGACTTTCCAGCAGTGTTTCTTGCCTGATCTAGTTCTGACCTGTTCTGCCTGTTCTGTGTCCCCGACCTGTGTTTTGTCTGACCTCGTTTGCTGTATGATCCCCCAATTGCCTGCCTTCCATCTGACCATGGCTCTGAGCTGCTTCCCTGTTGATTGCCTTCTGCCCTCGACCAAGTCTATTGCCTGCCCTACACTGGATTACCTGGTACTGGAATACTGAGCTGCTCTGGCAAACCCCTTTGCTTGCCCCTTGGATCTATGGTAGGGATTGCCGGTATATGCAGTTGTGAGAGATTGGACTTTGTTCACCGCTTGGTGAAATTAATATTCTTGCATACGTTTTTGAGAGACTGTTTTGTTCTAAGAACTTTGCCATTACAGACTGTCAATTTTTACCTCTGTTTGGGAATCTGCTTTTGGGTTCAAGTCCTGGTTTATCACAAGTATACCCACTTCTGCATCGACCACTACACCACTGGTCAAATTATCAAAGTCCAAATAAGCAACTTCAGTTTCATTAGGTAACCAAAAAAGATTTGGAAAAACTTCATTCATTCATTCACTTCATTCATTGTTAGCAGGAGACAATAAGCCCTTATGCATTTTGTGTTCTCACACACACACATGTACAGTATATACATTGAAAAAAGTGAACACGGGCAACCATTGATGTAATGAAGGATATCTATTTGAAGTGACCTATTATCACTATGTTTCTGTCATTTATTTGGTTTAGTTTATCAGAGATTGCTAAGACATATGACCAACTGGGCGCAACTTCATCAGAAACGCAAAGGATTATGGGTACCTTTGTCCAATTTCCCTCGATTGACATAGATTGACCATGTAAATAACAAGATGATAATTAAATTCAATTAAAAAAATAGAATTAACTTACACAATGCAGCAGGCTAAGGAGAACAAAAACGAACCATACCGCCTAATACTGAATCCAATCGCAAAGACACGCTACAAGGACAAATTAAAGAGAATCAAAGGGCTGGATCCCTATGAGCATAAGGACTGGTCCGCTGACATCAACCTGCTGTCCAACTTCCAGCACCCATATATATATATATATATATAATCATATGATACTAAATGTAAGCACATACACTCACAAAGTGTACAGTAACTTCAAGTCTGTGCAGCAGGGCCAGGTCATTTTTTACCGACGGATGGGTCCAGGATCTGGAGATAGTGAAAGTTGGACAGAAAACAGTCATCCGCTCAAAGGTATGCTAATGTTTTTTTTCACCACACCTTATTTATCTGGTTACAGTCAAAATTCAACAAAACAACATGTGGTGGAGTGTGATCAAAACTAAGCTTTGGCCTCTTTACTGTGGCTATCCATGCCATTTGTCTCCTTTTTGTTTCCTCTGACACATGGCTTGAAATAGTTTTTTTCCAAGCTGGAAAACAAAAAAAAACGATAGTCCGTTGTTAAACTTTATGCCATGTCTATCGTGCGAACGACTGTTGCACTTTATAACACAGCAGGTTAACGGCATCTTAAATACTGCATTCTTGCTTCCATAAATTCAAGTCTGACGTGTTTGTTTATGCAAAAAGATTGCCACAATGCTTTGCGTTCTCCACCAAGAATACGTCATGATGACGACACGCTGGCAATCTCTATATTACTTTCATTCAATGTAAATTAAGGCCTCATTGGTTCAAAGTAATTGGCAGACTTACAGTCAAATAACAATTTTTCATTCAAGTGAAAACGTTGCATGTCACGTGACGTGCGTACGTACTGTCGTCACGCCACCACAACCAGACTTGAACTGAATTTTGAATCCACCATTTTCTTTAACCGCACGAAGCTCGGAGCTCCACACCGACGGGAAGACCAGAGAAAGAAATCGGTAAGAAATGTGCATGACTGTTGAATATGTGCATACATTTATACACCACTCTTATACAAGGTGACTTTATGCTGTCTTTTACCACACAATGTTGATGATAAGCCATGACTGTTGGTATGGCATCATTCACGTTAAGCTAACATTAGCTAGCAAATCGTTTTGGGTGGCATTAGCTTAGCAGACTCTGCTTTCTGAACTTGTTGTATATGTGTAATGTGCAGGGTGACCAGACGTCCTCTTTTTCCAACCTAATGAAATGTCTGGGTGGAATTTCAAAAACATCCAGAATTTCCATTGCATTTATGTCAAATTCCCATTGCATTTATGTCATACCCCCCACTCCACCCCACCCCCCAGCGCACTTTCCTCACAGTTTTACAGTAATGGTCACCATGGAGGGAGGTGGGAGGAGAAAGAGAGGAAGGTGGAGGGGAAGAAGATGGAGGAGGTGGGACATGAGGGAGCTGGGAGGAAAGTGGAGGGGAAGACGGTGGGGGAGGTGGGAAAGGAGGGAGATGGGTGCAGGGGAAGAAGGCACAGGAGAGGGGAGGGGAAAGGTAGGTAGAGGGGAGGAACATTTGTGTGTCAAGGGGCCGCAGGGACCTCAGGGAAGGCGGAGGGGGAAAGAATTTTATTTGTAACTCCATGAAAACTGCTTAAGTGATGTGCATACTGTTAATAATCAAAGCCAGCTTGACATGAATTAATCTTATTGTCTCTCTTTCCCTGTCTGTCAGACTCTTGACCATGGCTGGGAAGAGGGCTGCAAAGCTGCTGGTTTTTCTGAGTGAAGATGACAAAAGGAAATTGTTGCTGCCAAATGGGATTCCAGAGTCCATGGACCAGTTTGTTGATGATGTGAGGGGAGCTTGTGGATTGAGGGGAAACTTCAGGATCCAGTCCCAGGACAAAGACTTTGGTGATATATTTGTAAATTTAACATCTACTGGAGAACTTGAGGATCTTTGTACCATCAAAATAATCCCTTTGCCTGATGAAGATGCACCTCCTGCACAGACAGCTGTCAATGTTAGCCTCTGTAGTGATGATGCCATTTCCATTTCCGGTGATATTGATGACACGTTAATTCTCTCCTCACCTTCCTCTGGTCATTCTTCAAGGGCCGAGCAATAGCCAAAACAGTTTCTCATTCCAAGCTTTTCATATGACACTGAAGTCCAGTTAGAGAGAGGAAATGTTGCCTTTAAGGCAAATGGAACAAGATTGACAGCCAGTCCGAGGATGAAGTCAGACATTCTGGAAAAGTTGTCTGATCAGATCCCATTCAGCAAAAAATGTCAAGCGACCTAAACGTGGTGAGGCCAACCATGTGCAATCCTATTCAGTTGGTGAGACAGCAGATAATCTTGAGATGGAGCGACAGGTACTTTTGAAGGAGGTGAAGAAAAGGAACAATGAGAAAAAATGACCAAGACATTTGCCCTCTGTAGACAAGAAATTGTGGAAAAAAAGCCCAGGGTAGAAGAACTCCAGTAATGATGGCCAGTGATGTTTCAAGAAGATGAGGTAGACTCACTGTCAAAATCTGTTAAAACTCTATTCCAACGTCAAGTCAGGTAAACACTATATTTTCCTGATATATTTTTTTTTTTAACTGTGCCAATTGTATGCCTTAACATGAAATGTGTTATCTAATTTGTGTATTTCAGATCAATGCTGAATTTCTACGGATCACAACAGTACCACTACAACCATGATTTTTGGCTGGTTTGGATAAGCAGAGCAGTCAGCTTCTTCGGGTCATGAGGAAAAAAGGTGGAGGGTAAAATTAGAAGGTGAGGAGCACTTATAACATGTACTACTTGCGTGATTAATTGTCTGAGTGTCAATAATTAAAAAAGTAGTAGAAGACAGCACATCCAAACGTCTGACTTGGGAGCAGGACCACTCAAAGACAGAATAAAAATTAAAATCTGCTACAACCAGGGTTTTTTGCTCCCACTTAGTTATTTTTTTTATTTTTCCGTGACGAGTTTGAGTTGCCACCCTTCATCAGACATGAAGTCAGACAAAACACACCAAATGTATACAATTTATGGTTCATCACATGACCACCATTGCAGGTGTTGACAATAGTTAATTAAGATCAGGCTCACAACCACATCCATGTCATTAGAGCCACTAATGATCATAGCAAAACACATTGAAAGTGACACTCAACAGATAAGTGACAATACAAGGGACCCCAACACACGTAACATGGCACATTGTCCATCTTAGATGCTGAAAACATGAAAAAGAGAGGGCATAACCCATCCCTAAGGTGGACACATTATTCTCATCAGAATAATCAGAAAGTCTTCTCATAAATGACAAAGCACACAATAAAGGAGTTAGTCCATCAACTAAGCATGTTGAGGCTCTGCAGCAGGGGTACCCCAAGAATCTGCCACTCCCTGGCAGCTCGATGGGGCATCACAGATGATGAAGAGGACTTCGTGTTGGCCACACCCACTGGAAGGACACTGCCATCAGCTCTGAGGTTGACACAGTGGTGAGTGCTGACATCCTGCTGACAATGTCAGAGGGAGAGAGTGACTCCAACGTCGCAGAGCGAGAGCAGGGCTCCGCTGAAGCAGAGCAAGAGAGTGACTCCACCACTGCAGAGCAAGAGCAGGGCTCCGCTGACCCAGAGTAAGAGAGCGACTCCACTGCCACATATCAAGAGCAGAGCTCAGCTGACCTGGAGTGAGAGAGTGACTCCACCACCGCAGAGCATGAGCAAGGCTCCGTTGAACCAGAGCAAGAGAGCGACTCCACCGCTGCACAGTGAGAGAAGGGCTCTGCTGAACCAGAGCAAGAGAGTGACTTTACCGCCACACAGCGAGACCAAAGCTCAGCTGACTGGGAGCGAGAGAGTGACTCCACTGCAGCACAGTAAGAGAAGGCAACCCAGGCGTCGCTGTGACGCGCGGGTGGTCGTGGGGCAGTAGCGTACCACAAGGCACACTGAGTTCCATGTTTGAGGGTTATGTTCTGGATTATAATGTAAATGTCTAGTTTTTGTCTCATTTCATTTATGTGATGATTATTGTGTGTGTGGGAAGGAACTGTGGGTCAGGTTGACATGCGCTGCCATGGCCCTGGTTCATGGAGTATTGTACTTGGTTTCCTGTATAAAAAATATAATAAAATAAAAATATATAAAAATATTTTTTCACCCAGCTGCAGTCATTTCTGTTTCAACACCAATGATCAGGACACAAACTCCTCCTTCTAAACAGTCATCCAATAATCAGTGATATCACAGTGGCTCTGCACACCTTTTATAAACAGTCCAGGGTCCGACAGTTTTGTGAGTGTTTTATCTTTCCTGTACTTTGACACCAGAAAAGTACTAATCTGTTCCCTCAAATATAGCCTTTTCTATTTAAATGGATGGGATGAAAATGTGTAAATGGCATCCATGACCTTGAGACTTCACTTACATCCATGATGTTTTCAGCATATGAGCAAAGAAGCTCCTACACAGGTCAGTTTCATAAGGCATAAAGGGAGTTATTTTGGTTAACATTAGTGCCATTTGACATGTCAGACACTGAATGGTGCATCCATATCATTAACAGAAATGGTACTAATACACTGAAGTAAATGTGAGTTGAACAAAATGTGTTGGCCTCATCAGGTGGAGCTTACAAAAACAGAACAAAGACATTCAGGTTTCTAGAGACATAAGAATACACAACACACAAAACAGTACACAAAAAAGACGAGAAAACAGTGATATACAATGGAATTAGAACAAAACTCAACAACGTCAGAAATCAGCAATGATAGTCTAGGATAAACCTTCAATATGGGAAGTCATTGCCCCCACAGGCCTGTACTGTAGGCACTTGGTATGATGGTTAATCATTGCCTCCACAGGCCTGTACTGTAGGCACTAGGCATGATAGGTAATCACTGACCACACAGGCTTGGGCTGTAGTCATGAGGCATGATGGGTAATCACTGCCTCCACAGGATTGGGCTGTAGGCACTAGACATGATGGGAATGGCTGCAGCTTAAAGCCGCTAATGGTCTTGCCATCCCTTATCTGGGCTATATTGAACTTGACTTGGAGGTGCTGGGCAAGCTACTCCCTAAAATCGGAGTGCTAGTTGTTAGGGACTCAATCGACCCAACTACCAGTCAACAGAAGAAGGATATCCCTGGATTACTTGGAATGAATGCAATCAGCTGCTGCTACCAGGAACTTTTTAAAGAGCATGGGCAGAATCTGTTCCATTGTCCCCCCGTACAGGCTGCAAATGTTGGATGGAGACGAGCCCTGTCCGAGTGCCAAAGTCTGGAACGCTTGTCTGACTCTGGATACATCAGGAAAGCAGTGGTGCAAACAGGTCCGGCCCTTAGGGTACCAGCTGGATGTCTTATGTTTGCGCCAGTCTCTTGTTCCATTCTTGGCTCCATTACCTCTTGCTTTCTGGAACCCCTGCCCTATGGGGAGGGGCGACTTCCAAGCAACCTCCTGATCTCTACAGCCCTGTTGCCAGTTACTCAGGGCAGAGTGAGTATCCCAATTGTTAAAGACCAGTGGCTGCAACAACACTGACAACAATCCACTAAGCCACTTGAAGACGGCCAAGTTGGCTGCTGTCGAACAGAGGTGGGCTTCACAATTGGCAGTTTTTGACTGAGCTAAAATACCGGCCAGGCACTGCAAATCAGAATGTGGATGCATTGTTACGTCAGCATGAGTCATCCCTCTGGTCTGTGACTGCCATGGCATCCGGTATTACAGTTCCACCAGAGCTGCAAATGGACAGGGAGCATATAGCGCTACCAGGAGTTAGTTCCATGGTCTTTACATCAGATGCAGCCCCCATCCGGTTTCCAGCTGATCTACGGTCCCTTCAGGCCAAAGATTCTGTGGTTGGGGCCTTCTTGAGTTACTGGAGAAGAGGTGGTCCCCCAAATAGGCAAGAGAGGGCCCAGGAGGCAGAAGATGTGTTGGAACTGGCTTGGCAGTGGCGCCGGATCAGAGAACAAGATGGTATCCTGTATCGGGAAATTCAAATACCTCCAGCAGGGTCCTTCAACTTCTACTACCCACAGCCTTGCAGGAGGAAGTGCTTACCAGCTTGCATGATAACCATGGTCATCAGGGTGTAGAAAGAACTACAGAGCTGATACAGCAGAGATGTTACTGGCCCAAAATGCGTCAAGACATCGAGCGCTGGTGTAAGACATGTGAGAGATGTACGCTGGCCAAGGGTGTCATTCCTACCTCCTGTACATCTGCCGGCTGCTAAACCCCTGGAGATCATTGCCATTGATTTTACAGTTATGGAAAGAGCATCGCATAATCATGAGAATGTCCTGATAGTTACTGACGTGTTCTCCAAATTCACCCAAGCTTATCCAACAGTCAACCAGCGGGCAGAGACGGTTGCCAAGGTTCTCATGGAGAAGTGGTTTTACTTGTATGGAGTGCCCAAGCGGATCCATTCAGACCAAGGTCGTGCCTTTGAGGGGGAGCTACTAAAGCGCTTGTGCAAGTTGTACGGAATAGACAAAAGCTGCACCACTGCATACCATCCAGAAGGAAATGGACAATGTGAGCGATTTAATCACACTCTTCACAACCTTCTGCGCACTCTGCACCCGGGGAAGAAGAAAAAGTGGCCACAAGCTTTACCACATTTGCTGTTCGACTACAACACATCAGTCCATTGGTCTACTGGTTACTCCCCATATGAACTCATGTTTGGGAGAAAACCCCAACTTCCAGTTGATTTCTTATTGGGGCAAGTGAGAGAAGATCCATGAAGTCCATCTCCAGGAGACTGGGTCAATACCCATAAGGAATATCTGACCGTGGTGTATGCTGACACTAGGAGTCGCCTGGAGGCTGTGGGCAGAGAACATCACAGTGTGCTCCCACCCCAATTCCCAGCACAGACCAGGGTATGTCGAAAGAGCCACCCTCTTGGCCGACATAAAATACAAGACCGGTGGGATCCAAGAGTGTACAGAGTGGTGAAATGCTGGGATGAGAAGAACCAGGTTTATCACATCACACCGGAAGATGGTCTGGGCCCGGACCTAAATGTCCATTGTTCAGAATTGATGTCCTTGCTGAGTCAGGACCAAGTGCTAGGCGATGCCCCTATGGTCATCCCACTGCAAGAAGCATCAGAGGAAATGAGGGAGCTAGAAAGTCAGGAAGAGGAGGAAGGAAATGCATGGTTCCAGGTGGTGCCCACGGAGCAAAGAACATCCGATGTGAGTACCCCCAGTGATGCTGGACAGGAGGCCACCTTGGAAGCATCTGGCTGTGAAGCCCCTGATAAAGGTACTCAAGATGATGTTGTATGCCCAGACAGTAATATAAATCTTCCCTCCAGGTATAGCCAACTTCCTGAAGTCCCAGAAGGGGAAGACCAAGACATGGGACATCCTAGACGGGCTCGAGCCGGCCAACACTCCAACCCCTTCCGTTTGCCACAGTCAGCATCCCAACACCTGGAGGGCCAACAGCATGCAATCCAATTAGTCTTCCCCATCCCTACCAGTTACTTTAGGCCATGGAATTAGAAAGCTACAGGCACCGGGATGGTTGCCTTTTAAAGTGGGGGGAATATGTGACGGGTAGGAGTGGAAGAAGCCTCTAAGTGATGACAATTGACCACCCAATCAGACACCTTGTTATCTCACGTGATGAGGAAATGCAGGCAGATTAGTGTAGCCTGTGACACGTACCTAGTCTTTGTTTGAATGTGGCAGTAGTGGGAGCACTGTTGGCGTGCAGCTTTTGTTGGGCAGCGATAGAGCGCTGAGTAAGTTAAAACAAGTGTGAATTCTTACCTGGCTGTCCTCCTTTCCTTTCCCCTCTCGCCTTTATTGTGGTGTGCCCTTGTTGGGGGTGATTATTTTTTTTGTTTGTGTGTGAAACTATATGATTGCTTTTGTTTTTTTTTGGTTGCTGTGACACTGCTTTTAGCTGGATTTCTTGCATACTGCTGTGTGGAAAAAAAGAAAAGAAGTTACTTCCTGATTAACAAAGAAAAGTACAACAAAATCAAAAGACAATAAAGTGTTTATTTTTATACACATCTTCTTGTATTATTCATTTGGTTGAATAGCCATAGTGGGGAATAGGAACTCCAGGTTCCCATGTGACTAATTGCTGTCGACCAATGGTAGTAGAGGTCACACTAGTAAGTTTTTTTTTACAGCTTTTCCCTTCAGGGGTTGTCACAGTGAATCACATTTGCATGTTGTTTTGGCACAGGTTTTTATATCGGATGCCTTTCCTGACACAACCCTCTGTATTTATCAGGGCTTAAGACTGGTACAAGTTTTAAAAACTTAAAATCATAAAAATGCAATAAAACACAAAGAAATAAAATCATAAAATGTAGTTGTGCAAACCTACAGTCAAATGACATTACTATCACCATTATAAAAGCAATTAAATTAGATTTAAAAGTCCAGGTGCAACACTGTGAGCTCTCACTCTCCCTTGTGGCTACAGGTATACAGTAGGTGTGTATAGCATAAAGGGCCTTACCCAAGGGACCACGCAAAAGTAGTGTGTTTTAACGCAATCATATCCAGTTCACGCCACCCTGTCCTCCTTAGTATGGCCATAACTCTTTCATTATTTGTCTGATCGGAAAAATTCCAACGGTTTCTAAGTGAAATTCATATTTGTAAAGCTTCACGGTTGTGGGCAGTATCATAGATCCAGGTGGATGTGCTCCAAGTATGAATGGTCTAAGCATGAGAAAGGAGGATGTGTGCATTGTATTAAAATCCTTTATGTTCATGAGCCTAAAATGGTCCACCTGGACTTGTTTTCTTATTTTAACCATAAAAAGGTCAGAAAATATGCTTTGAGTCTTTTTGCCTTTTCTTGCAGAACACTTCGAACATTCAACATTGTCACTTATACTTGACTGCTTATTTTAATACTGTCATAACAATTTAAAATTATGAAAGACACAAAAACTGAATTTTTGTAGAGAAAAACACTGAAATTACACACAGATAGAAGTTTTGAATGTTAAATACGAACTTTGAAAAGTATAAAAAGTATTTACAACCAAATGTGTGAGTATTTGCATTTTATATTTCAAAAACAAAAAAGTAAAAAGTGTTAAAAGTACAAACTACACGAGTGTTTTCCCTCACACAGGGCATTTGTCCCTTCTGTGGCTGTAGTGCCTTTATGTTCATGGTTCTGTCAGTTCACAGGTCTCACAAATCCAGGCAGTGCTTCTATGGCACAGTTTGCACATGGAAACTAGTCTGCTGACATCCAAAGTCAGTCATCCTATGGATGTGTTGGATGTCTGTGGTTTTGGACTCATCACCATCAGGCTCTACCTCCGTCCTGTATCTGTGATGTGGACAGTCTTCAGTATCTGCTGGTATCACCAGAGCCTTGTGCATCACCATGGCTTCTCCTGTTTCATCCTTGGATGTAACTTCTGGTGGACACATGGAAAAATAACACACATAGAACAATGCATTTCACAAACAAGACAAAGTAAAATCGCACCAAGGAAAAAAGTCACTGAAAATCATCATTAGTATGCACTCTTATTTTATGGAGTCATGGGCACTTTTACAGGGTCTTGGTGGAACCGGCAGGGGGCGTAAAAGTCCAGCAGACAGAGAATGCGAAGGTTTACAGGTGGAACAGACTGGACAGGCTGAGATGTACTCTGAAATATCTTTTACCATAGCCGGCCACCAGAACTGTTACTGAATGACATACAGTGTCCAGCGGATTCCAGGATGACAGGCTATCTTGGAGGTGTGGGCCCAGTGGATGACTTCTGCCCTGAGGGGAGACTGGCACAAACAGTTTGTTAGGAGGTGTGTCGGTGGGTACTTCACCTTTACGGTTCTCCCTCAGGACCCGCTGCTCCACCTTCCAGAAGACTGCTCCCACCGCAAAGTTGGGAGGAATGATCAGCTCAGAAAACAGAAAAAAATAAAAAAAATTACTCTACCCTGGTTAACTATGCAGCAAAGTTATGGAATACAATTCCAAAAGACATCAGGGAAGCCAGTTCACTGAGTATATTTAAAACCAAATTAAAAAC
>JAPSES010064241.1:0-11226 GCA_029822895.1 Maxillicosta whitleyi | reverse complement strand
ATAGATAGATAGATAGATAGATAGATAGATAGATAGATAGATAGATAGATAGATAGATAGATAGATAGATAAACAGTTCATAGTTTCTCTGTTATAGTTTTTTTTTCTGTATCAGACACATAATCAGTTTTTCGTCCTGACACGACCATGACTCGTCCTAAAACACGTCACACACCATCATGTGACACCTGAGTTTCCTGCTGAAACATGTACGATGAACTGATTATACGGAAGAAAACTAAAGGAACCGTCATTTCTGCAGGTTTTCAGGTTCTTTCATCACAGATACAGTAAATATGATCTGAGTCTGGAACCAAACCATGAAGAAAAGGTAAACACCAGTGTGTTTCTGTTTCTGTGTTCAAAGAACCACCATCATTATGTTGTTATGATGTCAAATGCTTTTATTTTGTTACTTCATAATAAACATAAATAAAAGTCAGATGTTACAGGAACCACATCATAATGGACGGAGCAGAACCAGGTCACAGGAACTACAACAAAACGAATTAAGATAACAAATAAATGAATGCATTATTATGAGATAACGACCGTAAAATAATATGTAAATCCACAATCGTTCTCAGTTTCTGTAATTATGGTACCGTCAAATTTTCTTCTAACGTCGCTAAAATAACACTGTGTTTATGTGTTATAATGTTGATATACTGCATCAGCTGATAGTTTACATTAGATCTCTGTTAGCTTAGCCCTGTTAGTTTAGCTGTGTTAATTTAACTCTGTTTGTTTAGCTGAGTTAGCTTAGCTCTGTTAGCTTAGCTCTATTTTTAGACAAAAACAGTGCCAGTGAAACCGCTAATCGTCTGTTTTCTGTTTGGTTTGCGTCGTCAGCAGCTGAACTAAATATCTGTTTGAATCCAATGAACAAAGTCAGAACTGTCACATTTTAGCCTGAACCGTGGAACAGCAACTTCGCAAAGATAAGAACATCCCATAATTTTTTTTTTTTTTTTAATTCCATAATAGAATAATAGAACATCCCATAATAACTTTATTCCTTCAGAAGCCTCAGAAACAAACTCACTTGTGTAGAAGAAACGCTGACGTTTAACCATTAAACTCCATTCTTTACATTTACAGTAGAAACAACAGTCACTCTAGTTTTATCACTATAAACATTGTTTCTTAATGGTTCTCATCCTCATCTCAGTCTTAAGTTTCTCACTACTGTTAACGTCATAGTTGTAAAATAATTGTGCATTTTCTATTTTTTTTATAATATTGTCTCAATGAGAAGTTGTGTTGAGTTTATTTATATTACTTAAGCAAAAGTTATTTTTTAACTTTAAGTTAACTTTTTTGAACATAAAAAAATATTTAAAAAAAAAAGCAAGAAGTGTTGTTATGATACTGAGGTTGAACAAAATAATAGATGAAATGAGAAAAAGAATGGAGGAAATAAACCAAAATGAACAAAATAAATGAAATGAACACACACACACACACACACACACACACATATACACACATACACACACTTATACCAATACAATATATCTATACCATAATACCTTAAAATTGCTGGATATTGTAAATATTAAAATATTAGAGATGATTTATGAATTAAAAAATAATACTGTTCCAAATATCATGCAAGAGTTTTTTTAAAGTGTTGTTAAAAAAGACTTTGCTATGTAAATAAATGTTACTAAATAAAAACAAATAGAAATATAAGTGGATAAAATGAACAAAAAACAAAAAAATGAGCACAAGCTATAATTAAAAATGAAGTTGTTCTCTGAGAATGGGGTTGGTAGTGGGTAAAAAACTAAATAAATGTACATAAGTGTTACCAAATTGAAACACACACACACAGACACACACACACACACACACACACACACACACACATGTAAGTGGATGGAATGAACAAAAATGAACATAATAATGAATGAAAATGAGTGGAAGCTATAATTAAAAATAAAGTTTTTCTCTGAAGGGGGGGGGGAGTGGGTAAAAAAAATGTAGATAAATGTTACTAAATAGAAACAAATAAAAATAGAGGATTAAATAAAATACAAATATAGAATGATTAAAAACTCGTCAGACTGTTGCACTTGTGCAGAGTGACCACCAGAGGTCAGTGTGTCTCCACTGATCTGGAATCAGCTGCAGAGTCTGTGATCCTGGTGACCTTGACAGGATGATGAATGACCATTTATAAAAGAAAAAACAAATAAGAAAAGTCACAAAGGAGGCAGAGTTTATGACATCAGGAACAAGAAGGAGGCGGCAGTAAAACAGAAATAAAGACATAAAAACGTACAGAGACAGTGTGTGGGAGTGTGACACAGACTGACACATCTTCATCATCATCTTCATCATCATCTTCATCATCAAACAGTGACTTGAAGACTCTCAGTCCAACAGGACGGACCACTCCGGCGGCCTCCGTTTGTCTGGGCTGCTGGTTTCGTCAGAGCTCGGAGGCCGTAGAACAGGCCTCGGTGCAGCTTAGTGGAGTTATGTGAGGAATGCAGCCTAATGCTGATAAACCTGTGGCCTTTTGCCGCCGCTCAGTTTCATCATCAGGACCAGACCTGGACCCAAACCAGAACACTGGCAGAACCGGATCCAACCTGGATGTGTCACTTTAATGGTACATCTGCTTAAAGCTGATGTTTAACTCTGTACATGGACGTAAATGACACTCAGAATCTGAATATTTGATTAATCCAAGAGGGAAATGATTGTTTTTGTTATAGTTACTGTGTTTGAGTAGAAGAAAAAGGAGCAGGAATGAAAATAGCAATAATAATATAAATTATACACACACACACACACACATATAAGTGTTCAAAAATATTGTTGTGTTTTTAAGAATGATGTGGTTCTGGGAACTTTTCAAGCTCAACATTTATGATGCACATTCAGATTTATTAACATATTTATAATATTTTATTGATGTGACACTTCTGCTTCTCACAGGAAACAGGAGGCATTGCAATATTTGAGCCATAAATCTGGTCTTGGTTTGATCTTTGTAGATTATTTTCTCCATTTTTCTTCAACTTATTGACTGTTTTTGTTCCATTTGCTGATTTAATGTCCATGTTTGACATTTTATTGGTTTATTTTTTTTAGTAGTTTTGTCAATTATTCCTCTTTTCCCACTTCTTCTTTACTATATCTTTTGTGCTTGTTTTGCTGTTTTGGTGTTAATGCTTTCATCATCATTTCATCAGTTATTTTATTCCTTTTTTCATTTTGTTGGTCAGGTTAAGTTGGTGTCTATATTGTTGATTTTTATTGATTATTTTGTCGATTACCCTGTTCAGTTTTGTTCATTTTGTTGACTTTTTATTTTAATATGAAATAATATCTTCCATTTTATTGCTATAATATTTAGTATTTTTTCTGATGTAGTAGAACTTATTTTTAAAACATTAACTTATTTTCACCTTATTAATTGCCTTCTTCATTTTATTGTTTGTTCACTTCATTATTTTTTTTTTTTTTATTAAATGAGAAACTCCCTTTTAATCACTGTTCAATGCTTCGGTTCGATCCGAGCCTCCGTTCGGTTCGGTTCGGTCCTGGCTCGGACTCCGTCTATCGATCACGGCTGACATGCTGCCGCGGACCAATGGGGTGTCTTGTGGGCGGTCCGTTGCTAAGGGGGAAGTTTGGTTGAGCGTCCGCGTCGCAGCCATTCAGCGGCGGTGTCTGAAGCGATTGGACCTGCGTCTGTCCAGGCTCTTTCTGTGGAATTTGAATTATTTTGGCTCGGCACGGGTCGGGAGGGATAGGCGACGGCGGTACCGGGCCATCTTCAGGGTCGCAGCGGGTCGCACAGGTAGGTGAGTCGGCGTGTTTTAATTCGCTCCTCCGGTGGTGCGCGTTAGCTTGACAGGCTAGGCGGCACTAGCTTGTGCTTTTCGGATGCGGCACACGCAGCCACCGTCCGCCCGCTCTGCAGCTCCAGGAGCCTCCCGTGAGCTCAGTTCCACGGCGTTTAGCCTGGTTACTAACCAGACCAGAAGGCAGGAAGGGTTAAAACCGAGCCGTGGAGCTGCTAACCAGCCCAGAAGATGGAAAAGCTGCTTTTTCTCATCCACACGAACAGGCTAAGATGAGAGTTAGCAAGCTAACAGCAGTCAGCAGCTAACGAGACTCAACTTACCTGGTTAACTTTAAGCAAAACAACCTGAGTCCGACTAACATAATGGGATATAGACACATATAGACAGCTGGGGTTGAAGTGTCACATGTGTCCCCTTTCACCCGTGGAACCCCGTGGTTGCTCACCCATCCTGGTGTGAATGTGTTGTGTTTAACTGCTGTTAAGTTTAGTGACTTGGCAAGTTTGTCCAAATGTGTGTCCAGCTCCAAATCACACATATGTTTAGTCAAATCCAGCTGCTCCACTGACTCATTCAGCACCAGCCACCGTCCACAACCAGTACAATGAGCATGTAAACTGTGACTCATAGTCTTAACACTCTGAATTTTGGTCCAGTGTGATAATGTGCTGTAGCTGTTTGGTATTTGGTCATGTTATCACCACTGGACCTTTAAGCTCTGTGGAGTTTAGTGCTTAGAACAACCACAGGCTGCTCTGCCATCCCTGATCAGATAAACATCAGTGGTCAGATTACCTTCCACATGGACACTTTAAAGAGATAGAGGGCTGTTCGATTTGCTTAAAATACACTCCTGCTTGTTAGGTTTTTGATCAGATTGCGTTGGGCTTTTTGCATTTTCATCTGACACTTTGTCTAAATATACACTTGCAGGTCATCCCATAACAAATAATCATGACTTAGCATTTTCTTTCAACAAATAAATACTTACTGTAGAATGACCGCGTTGAAAGGCTTGTGTCTTTTTACATTTTAGGTTAGATAGTCACCAATAAAAGGCTTTTTTTCCTTAGATATTTGATCATTTTTCTCCTTTACTAAATGTAAACAGGAACCTCATGTCTTTGTATCGTAGAAAAAAAAGCGACAGTGCTGGTCCTTCAGAAACTGTATGTAGTGACACCAACACCTTGGTTTCAATACCGTTTCTGACACTGTTTTTTTTTTGACACCACAGAATGGAAGTGATCATTTCCTTTGAGCTTTGGAAACACATAAATAGTGCTGTTTATAAAGTAGTTGTGTGTACTGCGGTGCAGGTAATTTACTGTTTTGATGTAGGCATTTTCTTCTTTAATTTTTTGATTTTTTTTCCTCCCGCTTTATTTATGCTTTTCTTACTTTTTTGGATAATTTTTCATATCTTTGTTTTTTGTTTTTTTTTGTGCTCATTTTTGTAAATGAATTCATTCTATTTTCTTTTTTTTCCTCACCATTCCGGTCATTTTTATTGATTTAGTCCTAATGTATCCATTATTTTGTTCATTAAGTTGGTCCATTTTGGTCATTCTTCTCCTGTTTTATTAAGAACTGAAATGATAATTTGTGTTGTGCCTCAGAAACAGAGATAACCTGACCTGAATATACACAGCATCTACAGTATATTCATCCATATCTCCTGTAAGTTAGGTTAAAAATTTCAGCTCATTAACAGTTTTTAATAACCTGACATAGTTGGAGACATAGTATGCAGTCATGATGTTGAGATTTACTCCTCTGGTTCTGATATTTGTTATTAGATGATACCATTGTTGGGTATTCAGTGTTGTCGGTGTCATAATAAGTATTGAGGCTCAGATCTGTTCTTCAGAATAATTAAATAGAGTTTTCTTTTCTTGTCGGACTTCAGTATGTGTTGGATGGAAGTCTTTCCTCCTCCTTCCTTCACAATGACTATTCTCTGTCACGTTCACTCTCACATTCATGCAAATGTCTTCTGCCGTCCATGCAGTTTGGATGAACTCTGGGTAAAGCACTGCCATAAAGGCTGTGATTTGTGAGCTAATTAATGAACGCATAGAGCCTTGAATGGGAGCATGTTTTACTGTCGTGTCGTTGTTTGTCCCAGGCCTGTTTGTGTACATCCACATCTGATCTAAACCCTGAAACCAGGTCTTCACTGTGTGGTTTTTGGGCCGTGTCAGACGAAACACGAGTAAATGTAGTGGTCATCTTCATATCCAACTGAGCGGGAACTGACACAGCGGTCAAAGTGACAGGTGTGTGTATGAAGCTAAAACTCCTAACCTTCAGCTTTTCCTGCAAACTTGGCGTCTGAATTTGGCCTGTTCCCCTGAGTCATAACCGGGTGCTTATTCCTCTCCTCTGTTCTCATAAATTCCACTTTTATTACACATAAATTCCACTTTTGTAAGAGCGGTGGAGACTGATCTCATGAAATCACATTGTCTGTCATGCCAGTTCTTATGACGTTTGGAGTGTTCTATGTGTTTTTGTACTTTCACATGTTATCCAATTCCATTTGAACATGTGTCTATTTACCCCAGACCTGCGTCTCACACTAACCCAAAAACCCTCAGCACTAACCCAAACTTTCAGTGCGTACTATTTGACATGGTGTGAACATATACATGAAAGTCTTATAATGTGCACAGATAACACACTAATTAAAAGTGGCGTGTATGTCATGATCTGAGCTAATGTTGTTATTTCAGTACATTTTTAGATTAGATTAGATTAGATTCACAGGGTTCCTGCGGGGGCTTAAAAAGTCTAAAAAAAAACCCCTTAAATTTACAAATCTGCATTTAGTACCTTTTAAAAATATATTAAATTTCATATGGTAGGACTGAAGTTATGTTGCCATAAACGTGTTGGCTGTGTTTAAATCTCTGCAGGTCATTACTGCAAATGAGAATCAGTTCTCAACTAATTTAACCTGGTTAAAGGTAAAACAGAGTGTGTCTGTTAAATGTCCAAACTGCAAAGAAAGTAAAGCTGCTCCACTCAGTTCTATCTTTACATTCATTTGGACACAAATTCAGTGGATTTGTACAACCTGTTTGGATTAATTATTCATTGGTTGAGTCTATAACTATAACTACTCTATAACTATAACTAGTCTATAACTAGCTCCGCCCCCACATTTACACGTATAAGGTCCAGACTATAACTAGTCTATAACTATAACTAGTCTATAACTATAACTAGTCTGAAGGCTAAGTATTCCTCCTTTAACACACACTGACTGTATTCTGGCCTTAGCTCCAGTTTCACAGCTGCGTTACATGTCATATTTACGTTGTTAAGTCTGCGCTGTATATGTTGACGGTCTAACTCTGTGGATGTGTGTGTGTGTGTGTGTCTACAACACAAACACACATCATCTTTTCCCCAAAACTCTTGTAAGTGTCTCTTGGTTTAGCTCCTCTCGCAGCATCGGAGCATGAAAACCTGCTTCCAAACCCACTGCTGGTGGAGTGTGTCAGCTGTTTGAGGGAGTCGCAGAATGCAAGGCCAGTCTTTGTCCGAAGGCTTGTGTGTCTGTGTGTGTGTGTGTGTGTGTGTGATTCACTCTGTGGGTGAACCGAGTGCTGTTCTCAGAGGAGAGGCCCTGTCTTGGCAACGAGCCGCTCTATGTAAATGCAGAGTGATGCAACGTGGGTAGATAAACTTGCCGTGTGATGACAGTGCAATCAAAGGGCTTCACTTTTGTCCCCTGATAGCGGTGAGATAGTCGGGCCCCGTGCCGTTATTGTGAAAACAGAGCGTCAACGTCAGTTTAGCTTCCAGTCCAGAGGTAACGGAGTCGATACAAGATGACAGGAGCGGCCGGTGTTTGGCATCAGTCTGCTCTGCATCACCTGTCCTGTTTATTTGTCATGATAATCCTTTGTTTTCGGCTGCAGTTTTATCACAGGCTCTTCAGTGAAGGAGCCGACAGTGTTGATCCATAACCGGTGTAGAACGCACGTCTGACTGCATTAACCCTTAAAGACTCAAACATCCTGTTCTTCTACTAATTCTATTAATACATGTAAAGAATTGGTGTATAATGCAGTTTATTATCTTTTCATGGTCATCACATCCACCAGATGACAACGGCGAAAACGGCATTTTTACACTTCTACTAATAATTCTATTAGAACCCATGTACCCCCACTCCAAGGTTGAAAAACACTGTAGTAATCCTATCAATAAATCTAAATAATTTATGTCAAAAACAGTTATTCATCTTTTCATGGTCATCAAATATGACCATATTTGGACGTTCATAGGCTGAAAATGACACTTTTTTTCCCTCCAGTTTTGTCTATTTTTATACAATGACCTTTAAGTTTACTCTGAGTTTTCACGAATATTTAATTATAAAATAAATATAGGAAAATATATGATTTACAGTGAAAAATACAATATACAGATGATATTATAGTAGATGGTCATGAATCACTTAAGAAGGGGTCAAATTAATTCTCTATCCTCACCATATTTAGAGTAATTTCACCATTTTACTGTCCTATCTCTCACTAAATCCACCAGATGACAACGGCTAAAACGGCATTTTTATCAACCACTAAAAATTTTAGGAGAAACAACGTGTCCCTACCCCAAGGTTGAAAAACACTGCACTAGGCTAATCCTATCAATAAATGTAAATAACTGGGGTCAAATACAGTTCTTCATCTTTTCATGGCCATCAGATATGACCATATTTGGATGTTCAGAGGCTCTGTAGTTAGCATGGAAACACCGTCATCTTCTACAGTATTGATTCACCAGTAAAACCCATGGATTTGGATCAGAACCAGTGGATGGACACACTGGGTTTATGTTCAGTTCGTGACAGATTTGGTAGAAAATGTCACTTTTTCTTCAGTGAAGTGGACCGGTTCATTAAAATAATAACATAATAATATATAAATGATATCAGTTCCACAATTATATGTGTAATTTCTACGTTTTAGTGTGAAAAAAGTAAAATTGCATTATTAAAATGTTCACATAAATATTAATAACAGGTAGAATATTGATACAATTACTTTTAATTCTGTTGAAACATTTCTGGTTCTTCATATTTGTTCACATTTTTTGTAAAAGGCTAATCTGTAAATGTAAAGATTTTTGTGTAATTTAATTTAATTCATTTTTTTAATAGTTTATTATGATAGTGTTTTATTGATCTGACCCACTTTAGATTGAATTGATTGATGAACATCTTTGATTGTTAATATCTTCAATGTAATTTTTGTTTTTCACTAATTCATCTCGCCGGCCGAATTGGAACCTTTGGCGGGCCGCATTTGGCCCCTGGGCCGCATATTTGACCCCCCTGGTCTAATGTGTAAATTTTCTGGTGTTTGTGAAGCCCATCACGCTTAAATAAACTGAAAGCAACTTGTGCAACATTTGTTTTGACTCTTTTCCTGCCAAAACTCTGCATGTGGGATGGGAATTCACCAAAACGGTGTTTAATAAACCATCCACTTCCAGCGCAGACACTTTGATCCAGCTAAGTGCACGTAGATAGACGAGATGTACGTCTAAAAACTGAAGGGAAGCAAACTTTCTTTCTTTAAGGTTAAGTTGAGAGAAAATGGCCTGAAAATTGGTGTGCACCCGAGGGACGTCTGAGGAATTATCCTAATGATCTGTGCAGAGGGCGGATGCTGTCGCAGGCGTCATTATTATGTTGCAGGTTCCATTCTTTGCATCGATAGAAGGAGGGCGTAGACTCGGTTCTGGATCAACCACCCGTGTGCTGAGCTGCTTGGGACCAGGTCCAGCAGAGACACTCTGAGAAGATCCAACCAGAGGCGAGGGTTTAGATCTCACATGTGCAGCTGACCCCGTTTCAATAGAAGACGCCGAAAATAGGTTCAGTTCAGTGCTGCGGAGTTGGGTTCAACTTTGGTGTGTGTGTGTTGGGTATTATCCCTCAAAGCAGTGGTTTATACAAATCTGTGACTTTGGTTTTCACATGAACCTGGACGAAAAACCAAGACCAAGCGGCTCCTTTGACTGTGTTTACATGCACTTAACCCTCTGTTTGACCGAGGAAACAGGATAATATCATCTGTCCAATGTTGTCAATACCCACTTTACATGGTGTTGAATTTACCCTATAAACACTACTGTTATAACAGGCAATCTAAGTTTTATTTTTTAAATGTTTTGGCAATAAAAGTGTCAGGAAATGTGCTTTTTTGGGTTTTGTTTTTTTTTGCATCTTTTTGTTAGAATAAAAAAAATACAAAAAATAAACTTGAATGCTTATTGTATTTGTTATGAAAAACAACTGTGTATGTGCATAAGAAAATCTTAGGAGGTTATAGAAATGACATATTTTACAAACGTACTTCACCACCATCAGAGTAAAGAGAATAATCTTTCAGCAGCATTAAAACACCATCTCACACAAACCCAATGCAAACTAAAGCTCAATATTTAAAAAATAAACCTGTGCTACTAACATTAATATTTTAAATTAATATGTGTGTCCAGCTGATACGTGAATTTCACTTCAGAAAAGTAGGAGTTGTCATTATTTATGTATTCTGTTATTATTTTACTGGTCCGTCCTAATTGAGATATATTGGTTTGTATGTGGAACCGGAGCTAAAATGACTTTGACCCCTCCCCCCCCGTTGATAATTACTGCGATGACTAAAACGTTTCAGTTCTTTAACCCTTGAACTGATGCGCTGAGGAGCCTTAATAACCCTCGCTTTTATAGAAGCATAAAGGCTGGACTGTGCTTCTACAGAAAAAGGTCACATGATCCGATGACCATGATCCGACCCTGTTCCAGAGGCAGATGAAGTGATTACCCATCATGCCTAGTGCCTGCAGTACAAGCCTGTGGGGGAAGTTTTATGACGTGGGGTCCAATCAGTTTGTCATTTGATCTAGTATGAGGAATAAGTGGCATAATTAAAGCTAAAGGCTAAATGTTACAGATTTTTTTCCCCCAGATTGTGTATTTGCATAAATACATGAATAAAAGCTGTACGTTTAGAACACGTTCTAAAGCAAAAAAAAAAAAATATGCTGACTAAACCAGTCCGACGTGTGTGTTCATGTTATTCTCTTAAACTTGTGCGATGACAGGGTGTATAGAAAAAAAAAAAAAAACTATCACGGTTCATTTATGCCAGCGTTGGTACCTGAAGGCCTTTTCTTAGCGTGGCCATGTGACTGCGTCAGCATCATTTACGGAATGAAAAACAGCGCTCTGTGAACATGTGTTGTGCTTCCAACGCAGTTCTTTAACTGTCGCCATTTGGGACAATATCTTTACCTCTTAATTAGGTCCAAAGGGCTTTGAGCTTCTGGTTTTGCCCTGGTTGTTTAAAGTGTGGATTAGGGCTGGAGGCGTCCGGGG
>JAPSES010064220.1:0-11226 GCA_029822895.1 Maxillicosta whitleyi | reverse complement strand
ATATATATTCAAATTAACCCATAAAGACCCAAACAGGCACTGGCGACCAAAAGCATCTACTGATCTAAAATATTTAATAACTTCTTATCCACTAATCCTATCAATACATGTAAATAATTGGGGTAAAATGCAGTTTGTCATCTTTTCATGGTCATCAGATATGACCCATTTGGACGTTCAGAAGCTCTGTAGTGAAAGTAGAAACACCGTCATCTTCTACAACATTGATTCACCAGTAAAACCCATAGAGTTGGATCAATGACAGTAGAAGGAAACATTAATTTTGTGTTCAGTTATTGATATCTTTGCTGAAAAAGTAAATTTTTCTTCACTGTTTCTGATTTAATAACCCTTAAATTTAATCTGAGGTTTTATGAACATTTACATGATTAGTGAATTAAATATTGGAAAATGCCTTATTACCACCTAAAAAAACCCCAAAAAACAGATATAGGATTATATTATAATAACTAGAGATAAATCACTTAAGAACGGTTAAATGTAGAGGAAAATTTTTTTAGGGAACTGTCACAAAAGCAGCCCTGGGTCTTTATGTATTATACTTTAAACAGATACCACCAGATAATATTCGTCCCAATATACCATATACAGTTGCAGAAAAAATTATTAGACCATCAAAAGTCATCAAAAACAATGGTTATGCAATCAAGTCCTAACTCCTGTGTGTGTCATGTGACTAGATATCAGCTCTGAAATTAAACTCTTCTGAGATATTATTGTTATCATTATATTTGTCCAAATAAATGTGCCTTTATTTGTACCAGGCATTAAAATGAACAAGAAATCGAAAAAAAAACAAGGGTGGTCTAATAATTTTTTCCATGCCTGTATATACCTCATGACAAACCACATACTACATGACAAATCATTTATATCAGTTCAAACTAGATAAAATAAAACCCTGTGCAGATGTTTGCTTCTACTGAACATTTTCTCTAAATTATATCTGACTGATTTGTACTAAAGCCCATATGAAGACATTAGTGCTGAAGATGCTAATTAAAATATCAAACTGTAACACAGGGACTGATTAAGAGACATCTCCTTTTTGTGGACTTACAAATGGTGCACAGGTGAACTGAGCCCGTTTGACAGTTTTTGGGATAGATTGACTTGTGACAGTTCTAGTGTTAACGATGCAATCTGTGGGATTTCACTGCAATTAAGAAAATGCATGATTGGCCATGATTGTCTGATTGCCCACCCTTATGTTTAGCTGTAGTTTGTAGCAAATAATTAACCACAACAGATGTGCAGAAATTCAGATGACATTTGTGAATCATATTTTCCCCTTCCGTGTTTGCCTTGTGTTTCTATGCATACAGTATGTGTTTCTCTATGATGTCTTCACCGTCTGTCTCTGTCTTTCAGCGTTGGCCCCTGGTATGGGTGTAGCCGTCTATGCTGGTCTAATGGGGGCCCTGCTGCTGTGTGTGATACTGGTACTGTGTGTGGGAGTGCTGGCATACCGTCGCAGATGCCGCCATCTCCACGGAGACATCACAGATTCTTCATCTGCTCTCACTGCTGCCTTCCACCCCGGCAACTACAAACCTCCAAGACAAGGTACGTTTAGACACGAGTCACACAAACGTACATATCCTGACACACAGACATGCACCATATAGAATATTCACACACTTTTTTGTTTATCTTTTCTTGTAACATTTCATGCGTTACTCGTTTTTATAGAAGGATGTGCCCCCATTAATTTTACTATCATGGTGTCACTTACATTTCATATACAGTAAATTAATTCTTTTTATACCATTATCTCTTCTGCTCTTCTCCATTCTTTGCTGTACAACATTTTTTTTACATTTAAGCATTTGTCATGGAGCCCGTTCTCTTGTTCTTGGCATCAAATATTAATTAGCAGCATTAATCAATTTCACTCGTGTCACTTTCAGCACTCTCAGCCCTGCCTGTATTATTTTTGGTGATGAAAGTGCTCTCCTCGCCTCCTGTTTTCACAGATAACCCTCATCCACTGCACCCCTCAGCTCCTCCAGATCTGACAGCCACAGCAGGAGCTTTCCGTGGGCCTCTGTTTTCCCTGCAGCAGGCAGTCAATGACAGCCCCCACAAAATCCCAATGACAACGTCTCCACTGTTGGACCCTCTACCCAGCCTCAAAATCAAGGTGTATAACTCGTCCACACTTTCCTCCCTGGAGCTTCCTGCTGACATGGGCTCAGGTGACGGAGAGATCCTCAGCCTGAAGTCAGTGGGTACCGTTGGGAGAGACAGAGATCACCACTGTCACACTCTGTCCAGAGAGCCAGGCCTGAGTACCAGCGCCACCCTCGGCAATCTGGGAGGACGCCTCACCATCCCCAACACTGGTAAAAACAAACCCTACCGTCTTATTCAAGAAAGACCTCTGTTATAAAAGTTTTATAAATGAGTCTAAATTAGGCTGTTGGGTGAGGTCAAGGGCGTCATGTATTGACAGCCCACAACTTTTTGATTAATAACTTTGAGCCAGAAAAGTTTAAAACAAATATTACACATAATTGGAAAGGTCTAAATGCCATCTTAAACATACTTAAAGGGCAAAATTTAGTTTAAAATATTTGAAAATACTACATCACGAATGGACAAAAAAAAAATACCGTTTTTTTTTTTTTTTTTGCAAGAATTACAAAGTTCTTAAAAGTGAAGTTCCTATGGCATTTTCATTCTAAAATATATTCAGTGTATAACTTCAACCCTCTATTTTACAACCTAGTAACTGGTTAGAGGAAAAAAAATATTTTAGCATCCCTAAATAGGAAGAGTTTTGACAAATGGCAGCATCATGGATGGATAACAAGTATTTTTATGTCAATTATCAATATCATATACTTTTTTTTTTTTTTTACAATATTTACAACATACAAATAACATTAACATTAAATTCAAATGTATTTTACATAGATATATGCATTTATTAATTTAAACACTGTGTGTTTAGAACATGACATAAATAATATAATAGTAAAATATCAATGTATTTGGAATAAATGTAGTTTATTTATGAGAGTTTATAAAAGGAACCCAGAATAATGGCAAAGATCTTCATTACTTTCCAAACATTCACACTCATTTTTCTAATTTCAAAATGCATTATTTAAATACAGGTAATTACCTACCCAAAAATATAATTTTGGTGTAGATTAGCAATTACATTTTTTTGATCAGATTTTAACTTTCCCTTGACTTCACTCTGTTAATTAGGTTGCAAGCACTTAATTTGTTGTTAGTAGTTTATTAGAATGATGATACAACAACTCATTTTGTACTTGTTTTTTCGAGAAAATGGCATAGTCAGGGCAGTTTTCCAGGTAAATTTTCAATTAAATATCTCCCTCATGCATTTTGAAAATTTACTTGTCTTTTTTTCATTTAAGTTTTTATTGAAATTTCATGAACACATAGTCATCAAAAACAACAAAAAACAAACTAACTAACCTTGCTTGGGTAGCAACACTACATTCACATTATTCAGTACTTCCACCATTCTGGGTTCTGGAAGGTTTAACTTAAAAAACAGTTTCTGCAGGGGGGTATTTGTCATTGAGTCACTAATCGGTCTTTCCAGTCGTGATATATTGAGAATCCAGGAAAGAGGTTTTTGTAGAAGAGGTGAGCACATGAAGGCAAAGCACAAATTGGAAGGTTAGTGGTAGTGAAGTCATGAAACCACGTTTTTCTAATCTAAAAAGTGTTATTCATTTGTGAAGACCTTATTGAATAAAACATGTACTGCACCATAATTAGTTTTATAAAGAGTTTGTTTTTTGCTTTTTTTTTTTTTTTAATTTTTTACTATTTTTCATGTACAACAGCTTTAACTTTAGACTTTAAATCATCACTGTAACAATTAAACTCTAAGCACCTGGCAACATCTGAAACTAAATTACAGCTGTAGTTTGACATATTAAAATCTGTATGAACTATCTATATTAAAACAAAATTGTATAATAATGAGTCATGAAGTGTTTAATAATAAAGCTAATCATGAGCCATTTGTAAAACAGTTATTCTATTGGTCTAAAGTGGTGTATGGACTAGTATCCAGCCAGTGGAGTTGGGTTAAAAACCAATACGTTATGTGATTTCTTCCATAGGTGTGAGTCTGCTGGTCCCCCCTGGCACCATCCCCCAGGGCAAGTTCTATGAGATGTACCTCATTATCAACAAGTGGGATAAAACCACGTGAGTGTCCATCATTTCCTTACTATATTTGAGTCATCTCCTTCAAAACCACAAGAGAGAATAGACCTTATTCTCACCTCAATCAGAAATGTTCCCATGCGAGGCTCACCCACTGTGAGCCACTGGAAGTCTATTTATAAAGTTCTGACACTTTCTGAGGATGGGAAATTGATCAACTTGTCTCAACTTTCATATTACACGGAGATGATTAATTTTCTTGCCAATATACCAATTTTTTATTCCAAACAGAGTCACAGCATGGTGTTCTCTTTTAAACTGTGATGTTTTAGTTAATGTTGTAAACATTGTGTGTGCTCCCCTGTTTATGTGTGACATTTCTAGGCTACCGTCTGAGGGCAGCCAGACTGTCCTCAGCCCTGTGGTGAGCTGTGGTCCATCTGGGATGCTGCTGAATCGTCCTGTGGTCCTTACATTGCCCCACTGTGCGCAGTTAGACACACCTACACCTGACTGGACTCTCACACTCAAGACACAGACCCACCAGGGGGCTTGGGAGGTGCGACAGCGTCCGGAGTTTTATCAAATAATTGATTTCCTAGTGGGTGATTTGACCAGTTGACCTCTGCTGTTCTTTTTGCTTCAGGAGGTGCTGACAGTGGGCGAGGAGACTTTGTCGTCTCCGTGCTATCTGCAGCTGGAGGAAGAGAGCTGTCATGTTCTCATGGAGCAGTTAGGGACTTATGGATTAGTGGGCCAGTCCTGTCCTCCACAACCTGCATGCAAACGCCTACAGCTGGCACTGTTTGCCCCCCGAGCCCCCTGCCTCTCACTGGACTACAGCCTTCGTATTTACTGTATCCATGACACTCCACATGCACTCAAGGTACTGCTTCACTGTCCATCTGTAATTCTATAAATGTCCTTATCTGCATATTTTATTATTGTGTTTTTCAATATTTAGCTTGTCCTTTTATTGCTTTTCTGTTTTGAGTCAATTTAAGCCAGAAAATGTTGTTTAGGTCTTTTACTTACATTTTTTCAACAGGCAAGATTTTTTTTTAATACAGAAATAAATCTCTAATGTCAACTTTGGCTGTAAACCTCAACAATAATAGAATAATGTGGGAGTCTGAGTGTATAATAATATGTAGCATTTGTCAGGCATAAACGCAATTTAATGTCGGCATCTCCTTTCCACTCAACAAATGAGCGAAAGACCAGCAGTGACGGGGGAAGCTAGATGAGAGGGAAAGGCATTAGTGAGAAACAGCGGAATAAAATGTTATTTTTTGATTATTTCACAGTGATTCTAAAGTACAAATAAATATGCCCACATCTTCGCTTTCAAAGCCTCTGAGTGAATGCAGGGGAAGTCCTCGATACATTCTGTCCACTGTGATCTCTATATCTGTATGTTTGTGTAATTCAGCCCTGCGCTTGGCATACAGAACTGCATTATACTAGAAGAAAATCAGAGAATGGGGAGAAAGCCAATGTAACTGGAGTCAGTTCCATTTTTATAAACTTACTTAAACCTATAAACACCCTTTGTGCCACTGTTATTGGCTGGGGGCTACACACCAGGCAGGGATCCGCAGCTGGAAATAACATGAATGTAAGAAAATGTACAGATGGCAGTGTCAGTGTAGGTAAAGAAAAGGAAACATGGTGGTGTAGATCATGAATTATGACTAATAGCATCTTCAGTATCATATTATCTCACATAGCTCATGTGTGTATCTTATACATAAAGTAGGAATAATGTTTTTTCTCATGAAATGTTTGTGACAATGTGGTTTATTGTTGATAAAGTGTAACCGGGACTCCGTATATAACCATTATTGTACATGGTGAAAGGTGATTACTAATGTATATAGATAATAATAATAAATAAATAATAAGAGGAATGTGAACACAAAGTTATTCACACTTCACAGGCAACAGTGTATTATGCCTTGATACCAAGACGCTGTAGATTTCAACTATTTGTCCGGCTTAAATTCTGGTAGCAGACACCGACACATCCTATCTCACTATAAACACTGACTACAAATAGTGTAAACAAACCACCTACTAAGAACCAAATCAGTGCCCCATGCTGAGAAAGCTGGACTTAATCACATTAAATATGTTCCTTCTCTTGATCCCGTTTGTATTAAATCTTCACAGACGAGCTGGCATAGTAAACATGAGTGATCGTGTGCAGTTTATGGCATTACATTACATGATTTCTGGCTGCAGAAGACCAAACAGCTTTCAAAGTGTTAGCGCTCACACATTTTGTTTTGGATATAGCATCCTTAGAGACCGCACAATAACTTCTGAATGTACAATTTTGAAACATGTTCTGTTTTTTTTTTGCTTATAAATCCATAATAACTCTTTCGTATTGATGTTGTGTAGGAGGTGCTGGATTTGGAGAGGAGTCTGGGTGGAGTTTTGCTGGAGGATCCCAAGCCATTACTCTTCAAAGACAGCTACCACAACCTCCGCCTGTCCATCCACGACATTCCCCATACTCACTGGAGGAGCAAACTGCTGGCCAAGTACCAGGTAAGACATCCACAACCTGCCAAACCAGACAACATAGCCCACTGATGTGAACATGAATAGTATAGACGAAAGACGCTTCTACTTACACTTTTAAAATGTTACAGAGACCTGAAGTCTCGCCCCTTCCAGTTGTACCCCCTGGGATCTTACTTTGGAAAGAAAATGTCAGTGGCAGAAGATGAAGAAGTAATCTTTTTATCCCGGTTTAATTATTCCAGCATTTGCACATACAGTGTTTGTCAGTTACAGTTTGAAAAAATAATTGCATAAGTCAAGAAAGTCACACGTTAAGTAAAAGTGTTGAACTATCAGACTGTGAAAATATGTAAAAAGTTAAGTCACTCCTGGCAGTTGTGGAGGTGAAGGTTATCTTGTCTCTCTCCACAGCCTGTTCTGAATCATTGAATGTGTCTGCAGGTTCAACATGACCAGACTTGTAGTGATTTTAGCCTTTTTTTTTAGCCTTCTTTGGCCTCTCCCATGGGAAGGACCTTCCTCTCACATCTTATGATTTTTTGGGGGCAGCTGTGGCCTAGATGGCTGGAGAGTTGGCTGGAGAGGCAGCCTGTGACCAAAGGGTCAACGGCTCAATTCCCTGGACTGGTGGAAAGGGGTTGGCTGATACAAAGCACCCCACCCCCACCTGCCCCCCGGGTGACATGGCAAGGCCACTGCTCCAAGCAGTGTGTGTGATGCATGATCTAGTGATGGGTTAAAGGCAGAAAACAAGTTTCAGAGTGCAGTGCATGTTTACATGTGTGACAAAATACAGATTCTGTTCTATTATTAGCACTTTCATCTTCTTGCTCTGGTTTAAGATTTAGATGAAATGTGCCAAGTAAACAGCCATTTTAGTATCAGTGATGTGTATTACACATGTGCTGAGAGATGCAGTTCATTCTGCTGTTTAAAACAAAACTAATCAAGGTCAAAAGTACTTAATCGTCATCATCATGGGACCTGAAAGTACCATCTAAACTTATATATTTTATATATATATATATATAACTTTAGATGGTACTTTCAGGTCCCGTGGGGCACAGGGGAAGGGGTAGAACTCTTGTTGAACTTTTGTTCTCTAAGAAGTGATGCAGAACATATGGACATATTAAAAGCATGTCAGATAAATAAAAACAACAATAACCTATGATCACTTCTCACTGCCATTGTAAATATATTTACAGACGCAGACTGATAACTGTCAGTAAATACAAATAAAATAGTGAGAATTTAGCACAGTCAAATATTTTGACCTGATCTCCTTATGGCTACAACTGGAACAGAGCACAAATAAACAATGCCTTGAGTAATGCTGATAAAACATATCAATAGACTGGTAGCATTGGTTACTCTAGGCAAAAACAAATATTCAAAACTTTCTTAAAGTTTGCAGTAGAATGCTTCTTTTCCCATAAAATACAGAGCAAACTCACACTATTTGCTAGTGTTGTAAACATTCAACTTGTGCTGCATTCTCCTGGCAGCAGCATCCAAATTGCAGTCTGAACTTACTGTGAATAAACAAACAGAAAATCTGATCCTGGTCCTTATTTATGGACAACGCACTTAGAAATAAATTGTATTCTGACACACAGAGACCCAGTTGCTGCAAACAGACAATAACAAAATGAAGCGTACAATGCACTGCTTGAATGCGAACTGTGCTCTAGAATCTGATTGTGCTACTGTGGATAAAACAAGTTTATTTGCTATGTTTATATGCTTTTTCACCTTTTGCTTTTTAACCATTTTCACAGGAGATTCCATTCTATCACATTTGGAGTGGTAGTCAGAGACCTCTGCACTGCACCTTCAGCCTGGAGAGAGGCAGCCTGGCTGTGTCGCAGCTCACCTGTAAGATCTGTGTCCGACAAGTGGAAGGGGAGGGACAGATATTCCAGCTACACACTGATATCCAGGAGGTAAACCGATGTTAGCTCATGGATTCATTTACTCATGTCCTCTGCTGCTACCATTTGAACAAACATCTGATAAATATGTCATGTGCGACTTACTCATATGTCCATTATTTTGTTGTAAAACTGTATTTTATGATCAGAATAGTGTTCAGTAATACATAGCATGTAGTTTTAATATTATATTAATTCACATCATGACATAAGTGAGGGTATTGTACTTTTTTATTAAAATTATAAACAGAAAATAAGGAGCAGGTTGTTATAGATGTGCACTAGAGCAACTATTTATTGATGAAAATAAAGCTAAAGTTAATATAGTGAAGAGTGTTATCAGGGTTGGATGAGTGTGGGATGAAAAGGTACTGACACTGAGAGCCAATTCGACAATGAACAAGTTTAATGGAGAGGGAAACTGACAAAAACAGCAAGGTCTTATGCACTTCAGCAGAATATCCTAGCATGTTCAAGGGTGCTAATAAGTTTTGTCTACCAGGTCCTGCAGGGTAATCTGTTTCTCAATTTTAAAGCTCCTTCCTTGTTTGCAACATCCTTCCTTCTCATCAATATACTCATGAATGGAACAGTTTATTGAGCAGAAAAGGTCCTCCTCTCAAACTAGTGCTTCAGTAACACACTGACTCAAATGAAAGCAGAATTTTAACCCATTAACACCCAAATATTCACTGTTGACCAAAAGCATCTACTGATATAAGCTGTTGATCCATTAATCTTATCAATACATGTAAATAATTAGTGTAAAATACAGTTTTTCATCTTTTCATGGTCATCAGATATGACCCATTTGGACGTTCAGAGACTCCATAGTTACCAAGGAAACACCGTCATGTTCTACAACATTGATTCAGCAGTAAAACCCATGGATTTGGATCAATGACAGTGGATGGAGACACTTGATTTATGATCAGTTAATGATAGACGTTACTGAAAAAGTCACTTTTTCTTCAGTTTTTTCTGCTTTAATACAATAACTTTTGGCTTAACTCTGAGCTGTTATGAATATTTTCATGATTAGTCAATTAAATGCAGGAAATAGATGATTTTTACTGGATAAAATGCCAAATTCAGAGGATAAAATTATAATAAATGGTGATCAATCACTTAATAAAGGTTATTATTAGGTTATATTATTATTAGGTTATAGTATTAGATTTTTTATCCTATTCTATATTTTTGAATGCATAGTATTTTTAATCTATTTTTTTTTTCTTTTCTACTGAATGTCGCAGCGTTACACCGGGACAAATTCCTAGTTTGTGTACTACACGTGTACTACATGAACAATGGCAATAAAGCTCTTTCTGATTCTGATTCTGAAATAGGGAGGAAAAATTAATTTGGGAACTGCCACAAAAGTCACACTGGGTCCTTATGGGTTAAAATAGTCATTCAAATGTTCTTCCGTATCATTTTCTGGGTCATTCTTCTGCTGTAGTTTTTATTTTTCTGTTACTCTTTTATATTTAAGAGTTGCTGATCACTGAAAAGTGTAGCTCTTCCAGAAAGACTCCTCTCTCCTTGATCCTCTCTCCTTGAGCTGCATCTTAGGAAATGAAACTTTGATGGCACAGTGAGATCAATTTCCAGCTCGCAAACAAACAAATGACAAAGGAGAGAGGACATGAGGCCTGAAAATATCATAGAGAAGCAGTTCATATCCAGACCTAGGCTGTTATGGTCTAAATGCCAAAAAAAGAAACAAACATTAGACTCACTGCTTTTCTTTTTCTGTATCATTCCAGACTCTACCTCCACACTCACCCCTCCCCTCAGGAGGCACCTGCCTGCCTTCTTCTCAAGTGGGACCTTATGCCTTTCGCTTGCCTGACTCTATCCGCCAGAAGATCTGTGCCAGTCTGGATGCACCCAGCGCCCGTGGTTGTGACTGGAGATTACTAGCACGAAGCCTAGGATTTGACAGGTCAGATCTGCCTCTCATCTTTATGTGTGACAGTCAGCTTGGTCACGCTTTAGTGGGAGACTCCATCCATTCTTAGGTAGTTTGTCTAGTCATACCTCTGAAATGTGAAAGGTGGAATGTAGACATTGGCTGCCTGGATTCTATACAAAGTCAGATGTATACATTTTTGACTTAAAGTATGAAGTTAACGTTAGATTAAACCTCAAAATAATCACAAAGTAAAAATCTTCTGAAACAGTCATGCGCAGAATAATGTTTTGATATGAGGTTCAAAAGGTAAGAAGTACACATACTTTGATACTGCATTTTTTTAGGTATCCATACATGTGTGTCAGTATTGTTTTCTGACTACTTTTTTCTGACACAGATATCTGTACTTTCTACTCCATGGATTTTCAAAATAGACCTGTTACTTTTACTTTTATGCATTTGAAAGGATCTGTGGATTTTTTTTAATTTTATTTTTTTAAATTTAGCACCAGTAACACTTAGAAAAGATCATACCTCTGTGTAAACATTGGTGCATTTCATACATGACAAATGCAACTACAAAAGAACTCAGAGAGCGCAAACCTCCGCCAAGCAGCACAGTTCCCCCACATATTGTGACTGACACCCCACAATATTACTCCC
>JAPSES010064210.1:0-11226 GCA_029822895.1 Maxillicosta whitleyi | reverse complement strand
ATTCTCTACACATTTCCTACACTCGGGCTGACTCGGAAATGAGGCCCAATGTCAAAAATTCTGGAGTATCACTTTAAATAGGCTACAGCTTTTTTCTGATTTTTTTTTTCTGGTACATGGTGCACAATGTAAATGAAACACATTGAAATGGAATGGAAATATATAACTTAATCTATTTTACATCTTAACATTAAATGTGTCTATGTGTGTGCTATTATAGGTTGCCTATGTTATGATACTCTTGTCTATGCAATATACACCTTGTGATGATGCGACCTGTGCGCGCATCCTCACGGCACCTGCAGAGCGCCATTGGACATTCAGAGATGCTGTTCCCCATTCAGACTTTGCCACTGCGCTATTTTTTTGTCTGTGACCAGTGTGTTTTCCATACTGTTTCGTATCATCTTTTAACACCGTGCTTTGGTTGCTCTAGTGTTTAATTTATGGGTGCACACGTAATTAAATCGCTAGACAACTTCCACACACGTTTACGCACATACACAGTATCCATCCCAGTGCAGAAATATCATTCTAATATGTTTATGGAGTAAAGCCTTTTCTCTAGTGGGTTTTTATGAGTTAAGAGACACCAACCAATGTTTGCACAGCATTTAGAAACTCTAGCACTGACCGACATCACTGTATTTCCTTTGAGTTTGCGCACACTCGAATAAACAATTAAGACATGTAATTCGAAAATCATTGATGTTTTTGCACAAGTATGTGTATTATAATAATGTAGAAGGCATTATGTGTTTTGTTTGATTCAAGCACTTATGTATAAATTTATATTTATTGATATGATGTGAATGCTTCATTTGGGGTATTGGTGGTACGTTCCAATTGTCGGGAGCGCCCAAGTGCCCATTTAAATGGTGTTGCGCACAGTGTTTAGGAGAGAGGGATGGAGTAAGGACTTATGTTGTTTGGCTCCAATGAAACTCAGACGTGTGAAGTTTCTCTTTTGCGCTGACTGCGACTGCTGTGAGCTTTTGACTAATTAGTTTGTTATCGGTTTCTTTTTGCTCCTCGCAGCCAGTTTATTTTTGTAAATATTGGAAATAGTCATTTATCTTAGATATATTTTTCTACATTTTCTTTGAGTTTATTTGCTGTTTGTTTGTCACTGGCTCACTGTTTGTCACCTGTGGTTTTGCAATAAAATGGACTAAAAGACATCATCTGCCTTTACTGGATCTGTGTACCTCAACCTTGAGACCCCTTGACATGCTACTCCGTAACACACCTCAATATATAATGATCTGTTATATGTAAACATTTGTCAGTGGTCTTCATTTAGCAAATCCACGTCACATCTGCTGTTACTAAACACAGCTGCTTAATACAATTTCACCGGATCAACCCAATTAAATATTTCTCAGTGCACCACCAATGTTTTGTCTTTTAGCAGCTGTAATAACTCACAAAACGTACATACCCTATTCTAGCCTTTCCCATAGAACATTGTTCAAAGTTCACCTTCCTGGTTCTGGTATATGTTCAAGACAATTTGTATAAGCTTCGTCACAAAATAATGTATTACATTTAAACCTACAAAGGGGAATAAACAAAGATTGTAACTATCGCAGCAAACAAATAGAAGCATTTCCCTTGTCCGTATGTCCCGTATGTCTGGATGTGTCTGTAAAGAGGAGGATAAAAGGCAACGTATTTAACTTTGTAGAAAGATGATTTATTAAAGTTATGACAATTCACTGGCATTTGTCTGCCGGGCGGTGGCTCCATTCCCAACATGGAGGACGCGTTTGCAACACTCCATTGCTAAGGGCCACTCCGTCCGGTGTCTATCTATATATATATATATGTCTATGATGCTAACTTCAGAGAGCATGCAATCGTGACAAATTCAGTATTTATATACAGCACGTATAACATATTTTCTACTAAAATGTTCTGTTCAAAATTGTAAAGTGTATAGAATACATACCCAAAAAAGAATTCGTCATGACCAGACTCTGGTCACCAGAGACAGTGCAAATGCCTAGAAAATCTTGAATAGCTTTAGTGAATGTCTCCAGCCCCAATTCGAGGGGGAGGGGGTAGGAGAATGGAGGAACGCGGCTACATCTATTTATATAGGGTCTGAGCACCGAAGTTACGTCTCTCCTTTGACCTTCTTATTGTTGTTGTTGCAGATGTGTTAAAACTGTTTTCCCGTCATTGTTGTGATTTAAAATATATTTACAAAATCTACACGAATCCAATGGGGTGGCTAGGAGTAATCAGCCACCCCCAGCCACCATGTACGGGCGCCAGTGCCGATATCATAGGGTGTTTCGGGTCTTTGATCTTAATACACCCTCGCTCTGGCGACCCAGCCAGGGGTGATCAGCCCCTGATTTATTTCCAAGTGACAAGGTGCTCTACAGGTCCCCCCTGCAGATCCACAGCCACCACAAGGCTCTCTCTGCAGCCTCTAGAATTTTCTTGCTGACTCTCTTTAATTCCATGGCTCAACTATGAAATAAAGTTGTCATATAGGTACTCTTTAGTGTATTATAAAGGTGTTTATTTCACTGATCATTTGTAGACACTCCTTGTACTTCATTGATATTAACAAATAAGTTATATGTTACTCTTAGTAAGAGTCTGAACCCTGAACACAGTAGTGTCCATTCAGTTTCTGGGGGTGGTGAACCAAAGCTGCTGAAAGCAACTGAGATATCTTCTAGATAAGTATTATTTTGGTAGTAATGCCCAGAGTTTCTCAATGTATCGCAGTCATTAATCATGCATCCAACAATTTAATGATATTTCTGCATCTGACATTTGATGCCTGTTTTTCTGTTAGAGAAGTACGTGGGCGAATCCAGGCAACTATTGCAGAGACGTTTGGATTGGACTCGAGTCTAATGTACCTCACCAAGCCCACCTTTTTCTCAAGAATCAACAGCACAGAAGCCAAGACCCAGCATGATGAGTACTGGCATCCACATATCGATAAGGTAAAAGGAAAACACACACATATAATGGGGGGGGGGGGGGTATTTAGGAATCGGTGCACTCCTCATTAAATCAATCAGTAAATCAATCAACCAAATTTAATTATATATTGCCAAATCATAACAAACATTATCTCATGACGCCTCTTGAGCTTGAGGGTTGTAAGACCAATGTCGTGGATGTAATGTATTGTTATGTGGGTACTGTGTCTTTAAGGTGAAAGGTAACTGTGTGGGGGGCACCAGAACACTTCTGGGGTTTGAGCCATGTTGTTTATGGTCAAGTTATTCATTACACAAAACATTACATGGTGTCAGAAAAAATACATGAAAAGGCACAATGGCACACTTCAAGCCACCGCCGAGCTGGAGCCTACAAGGGAATCATGCAGAGAATTGGAAGACGTGGCTACAGCGCTACGAGCTGTTCGCGATTGCTAGCGGTGTAGCAGAAAAGTCAGAAGAGGTGCAATGCACGACTTTTCTGCATGTTGCGGGGGAAGAAGCCATAAAAGTGAGTAACACGTTTGTCTTCGCCGATGCCGAGAGGAACAAAATAGCTCCAATGAAGCAGAAGTTCCGAGATTACTGTGAGCCCAGGAAAAACCTGCCGTATATCAGACACATGTTTTTCACCCGTGTCCAAGGCCCGTCGGAAACAATAGACGCCTATGTGACAGACCTAAAAAATAAAGCGAAAGACTGTGAATTTGGCGACCTGTGTGACTCACTAATACGTGACAGAATTGTCTGTGGAAAATAGCGAGATTGCTCAGAGAAGCCGACCTAACGCTTGTTAAAGCACTCGATGTGTGCTGTGCCAGTGAACTGATGTCCACCCAAATTAAAGTGTTGCATGAGGAAGTTGATGTGCAAAAAATAATCACTATGAGAGTAAACAAAAAATACGGCGGCATGAAGGAAAATCCTGTGACCACCAGTGAAAGGAAAATCAACTGTGACAGATGTGGCTATAAGCATGAACTGCGAAAATGCCCAGCCTATGGACAAACGTGCAAGAAATGTGAAAAGAAAAATCATTTTACAAAAATGTGTCGGGCAAGCAGCCAAAAGAAATCACAAAAAATGCATGCTGAATGTTGAATGCAGCCAGGAGTGTGATGACAATGATGAGGACATGTTCATTGGGACTATTAAAATAAAAAGTATTGGAGCTGTTGATAAAGCACAATGTGACAATGACAGATGGACAGAAGAATAAATGAAAAGAAAGTGACATTCCAGATTGACACTGGAGCTGACTGTAATGTTATTTCAGATAAAACATTGCAGGCTATAAAAAATGACAATAAGCTTCGTACATCTCACTGCAAGCTAATGACATACTCAGGTCACAAAATGAAGCCACTGGGCAGAGCATCACTCACATGCAAATACAAGGGACAAAAACATCAGATTGACTTTGAAATAATAGAGAAAGATGCTCCAGCAATACTTGGAAGAGAGACAAGTACAAAATTAAAAATGGTAAAGAGACTCAACAGCATGGAAAAAACAGATGACATACTGACAGAATATGAGCATCTCTTCACAGGACTTGGATGCCTGCCAGGTGAACACACCATCAAACTGGACCCGGATGTAAAACCAGTAATACATGCACCTAGGAGGATCCCAGTTGCTCTCAGGGACAGAGTGATCAAGCAGCTTCACAAGATGGAGCAATCTGGTGTCATCACAAAGCAGTCTGAGCCAACTCAGTGGGTGAACAGCATAGTGACTGTTGTCACTTCACAGAAGATCAGGATTTGCATGGATCCTAAAGATCTTAATATAGCAATTAGAAGAGAGCATTACCAACTTCTCACTGTGGAGGAAGTGGTATCACGCATGCCTAACGCAAAATATTTCTCTGTGCTGGATGCAAACCAAGGGTTTTATCAGATAAAGCTGGATGAAGAAAGCTCCAAACTGTCCACATTCAACACACCCATTGGCCGGTACCACTTCAAGCACCTTCCTTTTGGCATCTCATCTGCCAGCGAGGTGTTCCAGAGAGCTGTGGCACAGATGGTAGAGGGGTTGGACGGTGTGGTCAACATCATTGATGATCTGCTGGTTTGGGGTGACTCCATTGAACAACATGATAAGAGGCTGCTGAGTCTGCTGCTGAGGGCAGATGAAAACGGACTGAGATTCAACAAAAAGAAGTGTAGGTTCAGAATGACAGAGGTCAAATACATTGGACATACACTTAGTGCAGATGGACTACGGCCTGATGAGGAGAAGTTTCGAGCAATTGTGCAAATGCCTCCACCGGAAGACAAACAAACTTTAATGCGCTTTATGGGAATGGTGCAATATCTGTCCAAATTCATTCCAAATTTGTCCATGATCTCTGCACCACTGCTGCAGGGAGAAACAGAATGGCACTGGGAAGATGCGCAGCAGCAAAGCTTTGACCTGCTGAAAAAGCTGATCACAGGAGCTCCCACACTGAAATATTATGATGTCAACAAAGCTGTGACTCTGTCTGTGGATGCCAGCTCGGAAGGTATCGGAGCTGTGGTACTTCAAGATGAACGACCTGTAGCACTCACAGACTGTCAAAGGAGGTATGCACAGATTGAAAAAGAGTTATTAGCCATTGTATACGGATGCAAAAAATTCCACCAGTACGTCTATGGCAGGCAAATACGGGTTGAAAGTGATCACAAACCATTGGAAAGCATCTTTAAGAAGCCGCTGCATCAGGCTCCCATGAGGCTGCAAAGAATGCCGTTGCGTCTTCAGAAATACAATGTGTCTGTCACTTACAAGCCAGGAAAAGAGCTTCACATAGCAGACGTATTGAGCCGTGCTTACCTTCATGAACACAAAGAGGATCTCCTGGAAGAAGACCTGCAGGTAAACTGGGTCACACCACAGTTGCCTATTTCAGAAGAGAAGCTCAAATTGTTCAAAGACGCAACATCACAGGATCCAATTCTGCAGGAGCTGAAAAACATGGCAATGAATGGATGGCCAAGAGACAGGTCTGCTGTGCCAGGCAACATACAGTCATTTTGGACATTTAGAGAGGAGATCAGTTATGCATCTGGCCTGCTGTTCAAGGCAGACAAGCTCATTGTGCCACTGCTGCTGAGACCACAGATGCTGGATAAGATACACGAGTCACACTTGGGTGTGGTCAAATGCAAAGAAAGAGCCAGAGATGTCTTATACTGGCCAGGCATGTCCACACAAATTGAACAGGTGGTAGCGCAGTGTGATGTCTGCAATGAGAATATGAACAGTAACCAAAAAGAGCCTTTGATCTCACATCCATTACCAACAAGACCATGGGAGAAGGTCGGCACTGATCTGTTCCACAGCAACGGTTCAGAGTTTCTTCTATGTGTGGACTACTTCTCCAAATACCCTGAGATTGTGAGGCTGAGCAACACGACCAGTAAGGGTGTAATATCTGCCATGAAGTCCATTTTCTCGAGACATGGGATCCCTGACATTGTAATCTCAGACAACGGACCTCAATATGCAAGCGAGGAATTCAGAAGCTTTGCAGAGAGTTGGGAGTTCAGTCATCTTACATCAAGCCCAGGTCATGCACAGTGCAACAGTCAGGCAGAAAGAAATGGCTACTCAAGAAGTCTCAGAAGGATGCTGGTGACCCATACATAGCACTTCTGGAATACAGAAATACACCGCTGGAGAGTGTGGGTCTATCTCCTGCCCAGATGTTGATGGGGCGTCGATTAAAGACAAAGCTGCCAGCCTCCACCTCTCTTCTCACTCCTGAAGGTGCGCTCAGTGTGCACAAAGGGCTGAAAGAGAGGCAAGCAAAGCAAAAGAGATACTTTGATCGTCATGCTAAACCGCTGCCTGCGCTGCACATTGGAGAAAATGTTAGGATGCAGTCTGGGGGCAAATGGAAACCAGCAGTGGTTCTGAAAGAACATGATCAGCCACGTTCATATGTGGTTTGCACGCCTGAAGGCAGGAGGTTCAGGCGTAATAGAAGACACCTCAGACCAACAGCTGAAACAGTGTTTCCACTGGCTGCTGAGAGGAATGTGACTGTGGATATGGACTGTGACAACACTCTGTCAGCTGACAGGGAAAATTCACATGCTCAATCTTCAGGACCAACTCAAAGCAAGGACACTTGTAACTCATCTACACTCACACAGCCTTATCAAACTAGGTCAGGTAGAGTGGTCAAGACTCCACTGAGATTCAAGGAATGAGAATGTTGTTCACTATGGACACTATTGAGTTTACTGTATGTCTGATTTAATGTTGTCCTTTATTCCTTAAGGGTCACCAGGGCTAGGATTTGTTTTGTTGTTTATTTAGAGTCCTGTGGGCTGAAGTTATTCTCTTCAGTGATAAATTACTCATTGCTCAAAATGTGCCTAATATTATGTTCTACAGTGTCTTTATATATTGAGTAAAGTTAAGCGGTTTGAAAAAAAAAAAAATCTTAAGAAGGGGGATGTAATGTATTGTTATGTGGGTACTGTGTCTTTAAGGTGAAAGGTAACTGTGTGGGGGGCACCAGAACACTTCCGGGGTTTGAGCCATGTTGTTTATGGTCTGTGAGCTAAGTAAAAGTTGGACTAGCTGGACACAAGAACCTGGTCGTCCTGTCAAGTTATTCATTACACAAAACATTACAGTGGAGGCATAAACGATAAAATAAATTCATGGAGAATGGGTTGGTTGTCATTCAGGGCTTCCTTTATTGCGCACATGTGAGAAACTGACAGACGAAGCTTTCTCAGTCAGTTCTGACCTATCCAGGAAATCACTCTTAACTCTAACTTATAAAACCCTGCACTTTATGAGCTTGTTGCTAAGCAGAAGAAAGAATATCAGATGAACACACACCAAATGTAAGACCTTGGGGTCATCCTGGGAAGTTTTGAGAAGTTGGGTCATGGTGTACCTTGTGGTATTGGTAGACATAAAGGAGCTTACAAAACATGCAGAATAGAGGAACTGACAGAGTAGGCAATCCTATCAAGGCCTGTGGTGAGAAAGAGAATGTAAACTCAAGAGCCATCACAGCTGTCAAATAAACTAACAGAGACTTATGGTCAGTATTAACACCTATTTTACTTCAGTTTAGTTATGGAAGTTATGCTCCCATTCATTTTCTTCATTGAGTGATAGTACCTGCACAAGGAGCAACTCTGTGATGTAAAACGGTGTTGACTGTGAAATTCTTCCAAGTAAATCATTGGTGAAGAGCAAATTACTTTTGGTGCAATACATTTGCACTGATAACTTTCATAGTAATGTCCTGATTAATTCAACCAAAATGGAATATGGATCACATAATGTGAACCTCATAAAATCTCAAAATAAAACTAAAAGGTTCATTAGTTGGCAGAGCTGTTTTTGTCATAATGTGCAGGGTTTTACCTTGGTCTCCAGAAGGCTTAAGTATATGGTTGCAGAGTTCAGGATCCTTGTGCAAGAAAACTCTACATTATTCAATTTAAATATATAGAATATCCACTATTTTTTATGATCATATACAAACAGAAAAGTATTTTTAATATCAAAAATGCACAAACCTGAGCTTTTACCTCCTGGACATGTGCGCATCACATGTGCCCCTTACCAACCCTCATTGCCCACATGTGCTTTTGGTCCTGTGTGTAACTGTTGTCTTTGGGCTTCATGCAGAGGTGTGTTTTTTGACGAATCACATCCTGTAGAGTTAGACTACAGAATGAAATTTGCCATTTTGTTGCTCTGAAATATGTGCATTAAAGCAATTCATTCATTTTAGAGTTTGTAATTTTAAAATTTTATTTTTATGGTCTCTATATCTTGCATTATTTATCGGTCTAATAACCTTTTTCTGCATTGTATATATTGTTTATACATCGGTTTTATATGCGTTTCGCCACACCTTAACACAGTAACTCAAATACAGCAAATAAATAATGTGCAGTGTGACATATAGTGCTAGAGCCCTGCGCGGTACTAGTTTCTTCATCCCGCAACCGCAGAATTTCTGACCATTACCACCCGCACCCGTGGAGCGTGTGTTATTCTCCCGCCCTCACCCGCAATATACATGTCCACTACTGCCCACTCCCGCGAAACTCTGATAATTTATTCCCGCACAATAATAGAAATGTATTGATGTTTTTGTCTTCCCCCGTCCCGCAGGAGAAAAGAACAGATGATAGACCTACGCTGGTTTGAGGTTCTTTTCTCTCCATTCTATACCGGAGGGCGGCTGTGAACTCTGTAGCACCTTCCATCACCAAGGTCTGCTCCTCTCAGGTGGGTGGGGGTCCCTGTTTCCATGCTGTGGGGGCAGTTGTGGCCCTCTCTCACTGGGCAGGATGCAACATTCTGTTGGTGTTGCTGGTTTGCCAGAGTCGGATGGCTCCTTGTGACAGCGCCTCCTCTTTCACCTCCTGGTCCTCTTGTGCTCAGTCAGTCCTTTAAGTGTGTGTGTTTGCCTGAATGTGTGTTCACACGCATATATGTGTTCACACGCGTATGTGTGTTCGCCTGTATGTGTGTTCACATGTTTTTAATTTTTAAATTCTCGATCTATATGTAAAGCACTTTGTGTTACATCCACTGTATGAAAAGTGCTATATAAATAAAGATTGATTGATTGATGCAATGCAATGATCCCGCAATGTTTTTTATTAGCTGCCTGCACTCGCCCGCAGTCAATCTCATACCACCCGTTCCCGCGAGATTTGCGTTGGGTCCCGCAGGACCCAGCGGGTCCCAGTCCCAATGTAGCCCTCTATATAGTGTTTTCTGATTGAGGATATGCCTTGTTTTTCCTTTATATTTGGTTTTAGAAATGCTCTGAAGTGAACAAGTTAGTTGATGAGTGAACAATAGTTGACCCCATGAGGAAAACCTTTGATCCATCGTTAAATGTCTGCTAACAGAGATGGCTGCCAACTTTTAAAGGTCAACTTATATCAATTATTTCATTCCTACTGCTGTGTCACCACTATGGTTAAATGCATTGTGCGTCATTTCTGTGAAAAATTCTGTCCTATTTTTATTGCTTTAAGCTGTTTTCTGTAATATGTATCAGTGATGGCCAGGAAAGACTGGATGACAACCATGAATAGAATGGTGACTACTGGAGAGACAGTGACAGCTCAGAGAGACGGCAACCGGGGCAGAGCGGGCTGGCAACCCAATCTGTGTTCACCGTGAGGAGGACACCCAATCAAGCTACGATGAACTCAATGGAGAGATACCCCCAGGGGTGCCCGAGAGGGGGGGAGGATGAGCACCCTAACAGGACGGACTCATTGGTAACAGACCAAGGCAATGGACAAACAACTATGAGCTCTCAGTGTATTTGTGGAAAGGTTTGCAAAAACATGCACGGCTTGAAAATCCACCAAGCAAAGAAGAAGTGCTTGGGGGGAGTAGTAGCAACACAACGCACAGGTGTTTCACCTGGTGAGACGCAGGAGGGGCCTTGCCCGGAGTCACCCCACAGTGCTCGGAACCTCCAAGTGTTGCCCTTGCGCTCCTCTAGCATCAATTCAGAGCGGAGGCGGATCAAGTGGCCAGCAGCTACCATGACTTCACTGTGGAAGCAGTTTGATGATGATGTGGACCAAATCCTGGAGATTGTGTCAAAAGGAGAGGCGGAGCGGAAGCTGCAAGCCATGATGGCAATCATTGTTGGCATAGCGGCAGAACGGTTCGGTGAAGAGCAGAAGAAAAGCTCAGGAACATCTTACCCAAGGAACCACAGAGCAGAGAAGATCCACCTCATCAGAAGGGAGATGAGAGTGCTAAAGCATCAGTATAAGGAGGCAGGAGAAGGGGAGCGATCTGGCCTAGCCCAATTGATGGCCATCCACCGGAATAGGATAAAGGTCCTACGCCGAGCAGAGTGGCATCGGAGGCGGCGACGTGAGAGGGCTCGTAAATGAACAGCCTTTATCGAGGACCCCTTCAAGTTCACAAAAGACCTACTAGGCCAGAAACGCAGTGGCAAACTTACCTCTTCAAAGGAAGACATCGACCAACACCTCTCTCAGATGTTCGGCGACCCCAGAAGAGAAGTGGAGCTGGGAGACTGCGACATCCTCATTGATCCCCCTGAACCAGAGGTGCAGTTTGACATGTCGGAGCTGAGGCTAATGGAAATCAGGGAGGTTGTCCATAAAGCTAGGGCATGCTCTGCTCCAGGACCAAGTGGCACTTCGTACAAAGTGTACAAGAACTGTCCCAAACTGCTTATGCGACTGTGGAAAATTCTGAGAGTCTTCTGGAGAAAGGGGAA
>JAPSES010064199.1:0-11227 GCA_029822895.1 Maxillicosta whitleyi | reverse complement strand
CTCCCCCCTCCCCCTCCTCCTCTACATTCCTGTGTCCTGCTGAGTCGTGTTCAGACCTGTGGTCCTCCTCCTGTCCTCGGTCTGCAGCTGAAAACATCACCTCTGTCATCAGTACCCCTGTTCGACCACGTCTGCTGCTTCTTAACTCAAACTGCATTTCCCATCATGCACCACAGTCATGGACTACTCCTCTTAAACTACATCCATTCATGTCTGTTCATGGTTCTAAGTGGGGTGGAGAATGCTGTGGAGGAAGAATGTCACTGTTTTTCTTTTAGTCCATTATGTTTGAATCATTATTCTTCTGTTTTATTATTTTATTGTGCTTTTATATTGTCATTTATGTGTTTATATAGTTTTAGACCTGGACAGCTGATACTTCGGCCTGGACTCGTCTGAAAAATATATTTTTAGTCTCAATGGGACTTCATGGTTTAATAAATGTTATAATAATAATAATTATTATTATTACTATTATCAATAATCAATAATAATAACAATCATGATGCTAATAATGCTGATGATAAAAATGCTAATAATAATAATAATTCAACATGTGGACAGTTTGAGCCAGCATTCAAACTGCCAACCCTTTGGTCAAAATAATAATAATATAATAATGATGCTAATAATAATAATAATAATAACAATGGTAATAATAATGATGCTAATAATGCTAATAATAATAATAATGATGCTAATAATGATGATAATAACAACAACAATAATAATAATAATAAACTAACTGTCTATAACTGTGCTGTTTGTGTTTGTTTTCGTCTCCTTGCTTCTACGTTCAGAGCTGATGTTCCACTTCCTGTCAGAGGGATCGTCTTCACCTTCAGAACTCGTCGTCTACATTTCTGCCTCTCCCTCGTTTATAAAATCAGCAAAAAAAAAAAAACCTCCCTCTTCATCTCATCCTGAATTCTGCTGCCAAGGATTCTGATGCAAGTGCAGAAGCAGGAACACGTTCCATGGACTGCACCGACGCCACAGCTTATTATTTATGACGACACTGATACAGACAGCTCTACTATTACTACCTCATGTTAAATCATCAAATATATCTGTTTTTAATCTAATCTAGTCTAATTTAATCTAGTCTAGTCATGTATAATGTAATCTAAACTAATCTAATCTAATCTAATTTAATATTATCGAATCTAGTCTAATTTAATCTAATTTAATCTAATCTAATGCAATCTAATGTAGTCTAGTCTTGTCTAATGTCATCTAATTTAATCTAATCTGATCTAATTTAATATTATCGAATCTAGTCTAATTTAATCTCATTTTATCTAATCTAAATGGGGGTGATCACATGCTGCTGTTGCACTTCGTAGGTTCAGTTTTGGAGGTGGATAAAACAAACGCACACCACAGTCGTGACCATAAAACCTGTAAAACCTTCCGTGTGGGCGGGGCCTGTTCTTAACCCTCACTGATGATGACGTCAAAGATGAGATGAGATGAGTTCAAAAACACAAAAGCACAAAAGCTGGACATGAATGCGCTTCCACACATCAAAGACTGAACGGCTGCAGCTGCAAAACAAACACATGCAAATGCCTCCATTTTTATTCATTTACAAAAGGGATCATCAGAGCCGACACCTCCTTCTGTCAGCAGGACAGAGAGGGAGGGGGCGGGGCAGGGGGCGGGTCCTACAGGTACAGGCGAGGATGAAGGTTTACAACGTATCTGAACGCTTCACAACACACAGAGAGGGAGGGGCTAATTGGTGGGAGGGGTTACAGGCCCGGAACAAAACAACAACAACAACATGACCTCACCTACGGCCTCGGTTACCACGGCAACTGACCCTACAGACTCCAGACAAACGTGCGAGTCTGTGTCAATAAATAACAATAAATAAACGTTTTCGGTCCAAAACGATGAACGTTCAGAACTTTTTCGTTTTAGGCCACCGCCCAAACATCAAAGACTACAACAGATACGGAATAGTTTCTGTTTTCTTCCTCCTTTGAAGCCGTTTTTTCCATTGACCTTTAAATTGTGTGAATATAAAAGTGTGCCGAATGGAAAAAACACAATTTCACCCAAACTCTATTTTTTTATTAGACGTTTTTGGACGTTTTGGTAAGAGGTGGTTTTTCAGGCGTAACACAAATAATATACAACAGGATAGAGTACGGACGGACATTAGAACAAGAAGAAGAGTTTTTTTTAAAACAAACATGGTGCTGTATGTGTGGACAAACCAGGAACCTGAATAATGGAATAATTTAATACCAGATAGAGGAGTAATATATAATAATGATAATGAATATTTGGGTTTTTTTTGCATGATTATTTTTATTATTTATGTTTTCTTCGTATTATTGTTATTTTTAATTATTTGTTTTATCATTATGATTATTTTTTATATTTTTTATTATTTATTTGATTTTCTTCATATTATTTAATTAATTATTTTTTTCTTATGATCATTTCCATTATTTATTTATATTTACTTCATATTATTTATTTTTTATTTGTTTTATTCTTAATAATTATTTAATTATTTTTTTATTATTTATTTTATTTTCTTCTATGTGCTTTTGGCTCTGTTTATATTATTGTATGTCACAGATTTGTTTATGCTTCTACGTATTTACTGTTCTCCTGCTCACAGATTATGTTCTAATATTCTTGTAATGTTTGGGCATGTGTGTGTGTGTGTGTGTGTGTGGGGGGGGGGGGGTAATGTATATTGAATACAGTGTAATTCTGCACATGCTCAGTTCCACCAAGGTCAAAAACGGACGTTTCAGCAAAAAATTTAACACATCCAGAACGTGACATAATGACACTGTAAATAATTTAGTTTTATTTTTCTAAACATGATGTAGTCACACTTTTTGAAACACAAAAAAAAAGACTTTTCCGCAAATATTTCATGATAATATTTGAGATTGTACAAAATTTTAACTTTTTTTCTCCATTTATCGTTAAAAAAACTGTAGAAAATCCCATAAATTTAAACACATAAAATCCACCTGTAGCTAAATATAATTAATATAATATAATATAATGTAGGTAATCTTGTTTTTTAATTTTGCCGTGAACATATATTTTATTACCTTGTAAATATCCTTTATATGTTGTATATATGTGTTTGTTCTATAGCATAAAACTGACCTTTTGTATATATATTTATGTATATTTTTTGTAGTTTTGCATATTGTCAGTACTTTTCATTTTCTATTTTTCTGTATAATTTTCTCTGATAACTTTATAAATCATCTTTCTTGTCATAACATCTTTTTTAAACATAATAAAATATTGCAAAGCCTCTATTATTTGCATTTTTTTGAAACACCTAAAACATTTTCCCAGTGATATTTCATTATAATATTTGCAATCGTGTACATTTTTAATGGTGTATGAAAGTTTTTTCCATGACTGTAAAACTTTACTTTTACTTTTAGAGTAAAAACATGCAACATTATCAACAGTAAAGACCAGTTTTAGACGCTTTAGTTCACATTACACATTTACAACTGACAATTTAACGCACAAACGTGACATTATTTTGAGTTTTAACACATATTGTTTCCCTGCAGAATAATATTTATCCAAAAAAACAGGTTGTTATTGTTACCAAATAACAATAAGTGCATTTTTCAGAACAGGACTTTTGTTTTTATTTAATTTATTTCCAGCTTTAAATGGATAAAGTTGTCATATTCACCAACATTTACATAAAACAAAAAGAAATAAGTTAATTTTAAATGAATTCAACGATCATGACTCAACAACATGACACTGAAAACTAACTTCATGGAAGAGTTTTGGTTGTTTTTTCTGTTTTATTTAACTTTTCTAGTTCAGGTTTGACTAAATCTGTAAAATAAATCAAATTCAGAAACACAAATATGAATATTACAGGAATAATATGCATTTAAACATTATTTCAGGTATTTCCAGTGTCGTTTATAGTTTATATGTGAAATATTAAACTGATTTGATGTGAATGTCACAGGTATATTATTGGGAACATTATTATGAGATTGTTTTGGATCAATTCTAAGCGCATGAGACACCTTTTTTCTCCATAAAACAGATAAAATCATGTAAAAAAAAAAAAAAAAGAAAAGAAAGAAAGAAAGAAAAGAAAGAAAGAAAGAAAGAAAGAAAAAAAATCAGTCAAATACAAACCGACATGAACACAAATAAACCCAGAGTAAAGAGTTAAATACCTCCACACACTGATGCATCCACAGCCGCCTGTTGGAGACTCAGCTCAAATAAAGTACTGAAATAAACCAGATCCTCCAGCGGGTTCTGATCCGGATTAGAACCCGGAACCGGACCAGGTTAAAGTCCTAAACCTGCGCCCGGGTTCACCTGGACCCGGGTTTAACTCCTGTGAGGGTCCGATTCACAGCCTGGTCCGGTACAGTCCGCGGTCTGGTCTGGTCTCTGCTGAGTCTGAGGAGTCAACGCACCTGAACGCACCACACTTCCGCTCCGGCCTTTCACAATAAGAAGCACGGATGTAACAAAATAAAAGCCCCAAAATATTTACATTAAACCGAAACGGAACTATCTGGATATTATTAGAAAATTAAAAGTATAGTATATCAAAAATATAAGATAACACAACATTCCTCTGTTAGAAAATTCTAAATTGTCACTAAATTATACGTTTGATTCATTTCAACCAAATCTCCGACAACACAGAATCATTTTCCTACTGTAAAGTGAAATAATTAGCAATAAGTAACAAATAAAACTCATTCAGTGATCTTATTCTTAAACATTCACCTTCTTATACTAATGTAAAGCAAAACTAAGAATGTTACGTTAATTTTGTTAACATAAAAATGTTTACATTGAACCTTTTTTGACACATTCTGAACTTTACAATGACTATAATGTGAGTAAAATGAGGTTTATTCATTCTTTAAATCTATATTTAAGTCATCTGTTGCATTTTTGGGGGAATATTCACTAATATAGTTGATCATGTGCAGTTTTCGTGGTTTTTCATCAATAGAAAATGTATCTATAAGATTTCCATGTATGTGTAAACATGTAGATCTCCTCTGTTCTAATGTTTCACAGCAGGTTTGTTTTTCTTTTTGACTAAAATACCGTTATTTTCCTTCAGATTTGTCCGTCTTTAACAGACTGAATCTTTGTCTTTAACTGAACAGAGTCACAAGCTGCAGCAAAACAAACAGAAAATAAATAAAAATATGTTTTAAAAATATCCAAATAATCGTCATAAAACCAGGGTAAAATGAAGATATTCTCCTGTTTTAGACCTAATTCAGAATATCCAAAGGGAACATATAGTTTACACAAAACATATTGTAACATTTGGAATAAAAGTGTGTACATAAACAACACAGGCTTTTATTTTGAAAGTATGATTTCCTGTTAAACTGCAGCAGCTTCATAAAACACTCCACCACAGAAGAAGAGCAGCTGGTGACTGTTGTACTTTTTATCCATGAGAGTTGTCATCACCAGTGAAACTACTGACTGATGCGTTTACTGTACTTTAAACACAGTCTGTAATTTTATAACACACTGAGTCTGGGCGTATGTGATGTGGGTCTGGTTTAATGTCCAGACCCACAGAGAAAGCACAGTTCTCCACAGAGGTTTTCATGTTCATCGAATTTACTGCTTTGAGAAGCTTTGGAACATTTTCAGGAACATAGAACAGAATAGAATAGAACAGAATAGAACAGAACATAATAGAATAGAATAGAATAAAAAAAATAGAACAAAATAGAATAGAATAAAAAATAGAACAGAACAGAACAGAATAGAATAGAATAGAATAAAAAAATAGAATAGAATAGAATAGAATAGAACAGAACAGAACAGAACAGAATAGAACAGAATAATCCAAATAAATAAAGTGAGTGAAACCTTTACATCAGTTTGGGCTTTAAAGTGACTATTTTTGGATCATTTCATTGTTTCCATCCTTTTGAACAGACAAGTGTAAAAGTTCATCTTCCTGATAGTCCCCAAAAGCAGCGTAAGCAGGTCTGACAAATGCTTTTATTTTGGTAAACTTCCTGTTCCCTCATCCCTCTGATCTTCCTCCAGATGACCCCTCCCACACACCATTAGCAGAACAATAGGCCCCGCCCTCCTGGCTCACATTGACATTCATGGCCTTCTGTTTTCTCTGGGCTCACATTCACATTCACAGCTTCACACGCTCAGCAGGACAGAAGCAGTGCACTCTGGGAAGTCCAACCCTGCGGCTCTGAGCACGTCAGACTGTCTCACCAGAGGCTTCGGCTTCTACGAGAACCACCACCGTCTGTAAGAACCGTAAATGAGGCGGCAAACGCCTCCTCAGAACCTAGAACCCACTTTAGTCCAGGTTCCACATTCAGTCCAGTTTCATTTTACAGTCAAATAATAAAATAATAAAATAATAACCCACAAATAATAACAACTCTAAATGTTTGTCTGATTTAGTGCAAAAAATAACCTTTAATTATGAAAATATTTATATTTATGAATTATCCTATTGACAATTTCCCAGCTTCTATCTTTCTATCTTTCTTTCTTTCTTTCTTTCTTTCTATCTAAACAAAAAAAACCCTGAAGTTTCTTTTAAAAAAAATAAGTATAATTTTAACAATATTATGCTTCAAGTTATTATTTTCACATGTTCATTCTAACATACAGACGTATTTTTATACATTAAAAATCATCCCTTGGGCCTTGTCGGACCCTTAATCGGACGCTTTGCCAGACCCTTTTTTTGGACCCTTTGGCGGACCCTTTGTTGGACCCTTTGGTGGACTGGTTTCGGGCCACGGGCCACACGTTTGACCCCCCTATCATAACCCTCCCAGAGTAAACGTGGAACCTCCTCAGGGATGAGTGTGGTTAAACTGGGAACGGCCGATCCCAGCTGGTGTTTAATTCAGGAGGAGAGAGTAGTCATTAAACAGACAGAGACAGATAAGTACGGGCTTGGATGGAGGTTCACGGCGTCCACCAGCAGATCTGTAATCTACCCGCGGTCGAGCTTAGAACTGGAGGAACAAGTGACTTCACAGGGTTCAAAATACAGAAAGCAGCCAATAAAAAAGAGAAAATAATGTGCATCAATAAAACCATCTCTATGCCTGAGACTGGAAATGATTTAACAAAGCGTTTTACTTTTATTGTCTGGTGTCGTAAATATGCAACATACACAAAACTCCATCTATTATATGAGCTATAGTCAAATTAATAATCTGCACTTAATTGAGAATCTACTAGAAACTAAAGGCACAAATAATACATTTTTTAAAAATATACTTAACATACTTTATACTTAAAATGAACAACTTCATCTATGATGAAAATGTGTAAAAGAAAAAAGAAAGATAGAACGATATCTATCTATCTATCTATCTATCTATCTATCTATCTATCTATCTATCTATCTATCTATCTATCGCCCCCTGCTGATCATAAGGAAACACTGCAGAGTGATTCCACGGACACATATTATACTTATGATATATACTACATATATATATTATAACGTTTATATTTGGTCTCTTTTTTTTAAGTCTGTATAAAATACACCACCTGTAATTTTTTTTTTTTAAAAAGCATTTACTTTTGTAAACAGGATATAAATGTCATTTTAATATTATGAACTGACTAAACTCCTTACAGACTGATTTAATGGGGGTTTAAATATATATTTTTTTGTTTTATGTTTCAATAAAAAAAATAATAATCAGTTAAAAAAAACTGTAAAAAAAAAAAAAGTAAAATAAAAACAACTTTTTAAATGAAGCGTAGAGGGCATGTGTTTTTAGGTGTAATTACTGTATATGGTTCTAATTTGTACTTTTTCATTGACCTTCAGCAGTCGCCGTGGTAACTGGGCCTGACAGACCATCTGTGTTTATGTTTTACTGATGGACTGACGAAGAAGCAGGTAAAATAAAATACTTCTCCTTCCTGCTCTTTTTAAGACGTGAAATCTGGGAGAAATAAATAAAATTAATAAAAACAGTTGTATTTTATTTAGGATTCACTAAGTTTATTTGTTTATTTGCTCATAATTCACAGATTTTCTGCTGAACTGCTCATTAACATATAAAACAATAATTAAAAAACTAATGAATGATAGAAATCATTTTAACATCCATATACCCTTTAATTTCAAAACATTATATTTAGGATACATTTCCCTAGAGGACAAAAACAGGAATAGATACTTATTCAGCATATTATTAGCTGCATGGAAGAAAAAAAGCAACAACAAAACGATGGATGACACAAAAAGAACCGACAATAAACAACTGGATAGACAGAACGATGGGAACATATGAGATGGACAGAATCACTTTCTCTGTAAACCTGAAGATGGATCTGTTTGTGCAAGATTGGATGAAATATATGAAACCTCTGTGTTATTTATATATTCTCTCTTTGATTTGAAACCCTGTATATGGAAAAATAATAATAATACTGAACTGCTGTAATGGTTTTGTACACTCACTCTCTGGATGTATATATGTTTGTAAAAAATAAATAAATAAATAACATCTTTTTCTTTCAATAAAAAGAGAATTAAAAAATTGAGTAAAAAACGGATTAAAAAAGCAGATTTTTTCTGTAAAATATTAATATAATAATTCTTCAACAGCAACATTTTAGTCTGAAATGGTTCAATATTAGTATTTCTACACATTTTATTCAATACATTCCATATAAATGGTGAATAGTATGATCCAAAATGTTCCTCAGACAGTGTTTTTAAGTGCATAAAGTGCAGATATAAAGTGTAAGAGAACCGTTAAAGAAACAGAAGTGGAGTTTTCTTAAGCAGAAGAAGAAACAAAAGAACATATTTGATGTTTCTTCTAAAGTTCTCTGTGGTTTATTGGTCTGAACGTTGGCGGATCCGTCTAATCGCTGGATTCATGAGCAGTTCCTGTTTACGTTACATGTTGTGTCTAAACCTGAACTCATCTCTGTTCTCTCCACGGAGCATGCTCACTGGGCCAAAAGCACTTGGACGGTAACGACCGTGGCACTGTGTGAACCTGTGACCCCCACCTCCTCCCATGATGCTCTCTGTTCTGTTGAGTCTGCTGCCGCTGAAGCCTGTGGGGGTGACGAGGAAAACTACACGGATCACAATCTGCAGCCGAATATTCAGCGGCCGGCACAAAAAACACTCGTGTGAACCATTTAACATCATCGTAGATGCGTCACACAAAGGTCACACGAAGGTCAACGTCACATCAGAAAGTTTGGTCAGAGCTCAACTAATGATCTTTTATCCTTTTGTGAACTGTTTGTTCAAGTCTGACACAGATTTATGTTTACAAAGCTACACCTAGTAACAGGATAGTACTAGTACTAGTAATAGTAATAGTAGAAATAGTACTAGTAGTAATACTACTATAGATATAGTACAACAGACAGACAGCAGGAAAAACTACAGTTTTGGAGGAAAAAACAAAACGTAAAAAAAAAAGTAGTAGCCTATAATGGTTTTTTTCAGTGTTATCACAAAGCTAAACTATGTTAGCTCCTTTAGCATGCAGATGCTAGCAAAGAACTACTGACAACAGTGCTAATGTTAGTTAATGTTGGACCTTAGAATAAATAAAGGAGCTTTTATTAATACTCATTAAAGTCGGATTAATAAAGTAGCTCTAAATACACATTGTGGTCTTTACCTTGATGATATGTCTAACTTTTATTAAATACATTTGATATTAATCCCTTGTGAATATATGATCTATAGTTCTGTGTAAAAGTCTTCAACATTCATGTTTGATGGTATAATAAAGTTCTAACGTCCACACATTTATTTAGATCCAATGGGATATATGTGAGGTATGAACAGCAGGAAAAACTACAGTTTCAAGATAAAAACAGCTTCTATAAACCGTAGTAGGCTATAATGGTGTTATCAAAAAGCTAAGCTAAGTTAGCTCCTTTAGCGTGCAGATGTTAGCAAAGACAGTTAAACAGTTCAGCTGCTGACAACAACATGCTAAGCTAATATTAGATAATGTGGGACCTTAGAACAAAGGCTTTTTTTTAATTAATACTCATTAAGGTCTGATGTCCTGCTGATCTATTTCTGCGTCTCTGGAAATAAACTGAACTTCCTGTCTGAGCCAATCGGTGTCTGGATGTGGTTTCAGTGACTTCTACTGGTAAACGGCTCATTTTCAACAGCCTGCGTTTTGTTTGTCCCTTCTGAGCTCAACCTGCTCCATCTGTCTAAACATCTCATTTTCTTATTTTTATGTAATTACACACTAATGAAATCATAATTATGGACATAATTGAGTCCGTTCCTGCTGTGTTTTCCTCCTAAATCTAACATCGTGGACCTTTAATCTAATGAGTGAACAAGGCTGATATGAGATAAAAAGCAAAAGGTGATAAATAAAACCCACCCACGCTCATAAAAAACAGAGGGACTGTTACAGAGACGACGAACACTGTTAATGTGTGAATGGTTGAATGATCACCGTCTAATAAGTGAAGGAGGAGGTTAATTAAGTGATTGTGTTGATTATGGGCTGATGATTTTTTATTTCAAAGCCACTGAGGTTCAGCTAATAATGTGGGAATCTGCATCAACGTCTGCTTTTAATGAACGCTTTGTCCTTGAGGCTGATATTTCCTGAGCTGTAGTTCAGATCAGGGTCTAAACACCCATAAAAACTTACTCACGTGCACTTCCTCTGCTTCACTTTAGGATTTTTACTTATAATTACTGGAAAGTCACACAGATTATTTGACTAAATCCATACAAAGTGATTCCAGAGACACAAACCTCACTGTAAAGTAGAAGCTCCAATCCATCACATTTATTATTTATATTATATATTATTTCCTTTTTAATAGTTGAATAAAACACCATGATTTAGCTCAAAAACAGGGTTAAACTTATTTTCTTTCAGGTATAGCATAATAGTACAATAGCCTATAAATAATGATTCCAAAATGTTTCTATTTGTATTGGTGGGGAAAAATAACATTAAATTATGAAAATATTTACATTTACAAACTATAAATAAAACAAGGGAATAACCTGAAAAAACAACTAGATCATTCATGGAAATTAACCTGAAATTCAACATTTCACCTCAGTGTTTTATTGGAGGACATAACAAGGCCTTAATACTTTTGTGGATTTAAAAAAAAAAAAAATTATTGTCATGGAGAAAATTAAGGTCAATAATCAATTAATACCATTACTTCATTA
>JAPSES010064188.1:0-11227 GCA_029822895.1 Maxillicosta whitleyi | reverse complement strand
ACACACACGTATATGTGTGTGTGTGTGTGTATATGTTTGTAAGCCTTTATTAATGGTAAAATCCAATCAAATATCCAGCTAATCATTTCAGAGCCTTGATTGTCTTTAATGAATGTCCTTAAACTACTCAGGTCTCACATCCACACCAGTACATTCAGCCTAATTCTAATCACTTCCATCTCAGCCTCTTTCTGGCTTTGTAGGAGTTTTGCAAATCGTGCTGTGGGTGATGTTCGCAGTCATTACCCAACGGTGTGAAGTGGGTCTTAATTACATCGAAAGGGTTTAGTTTGCAATAATGACAAGATCGCGGCTTACATAATCCTCCTTATTACATTACCTTTTTTTTTTAAGACTTAACAGTTGGATGTGAATTACATTAGACAACACATTGTATAAATAATGTAAAATTAATGATCTAAAAAGGATTCTGTGTTCTGTGGAAGTGTGTAAAGCAAACTGATTACCTATTTTCCTTATGTTATATAAATAACAGATGTTGACCAGTTAGATCTGTTCTCATTTTTGTACTGCTATAAAAACGTAGTGGTCACATGGTATCAATGAATCATTGATTAGGCTTTAATGTCACTCATTCAGCCTCTCATGTATATTACAGAGTGCAGTGCATCCTTTTTCAGTGTTTTACTTCATCACTCATATCTGCATCCATCATCAGTCATTAATCACAGAAAACCAATGGAATACAATAAATTTAACAAATGTACATATGTATCACCTCATCAAACATAGTTTGAGATGGGATAAAAAGAAGCCAAAGCTTATCTAGTCCTGCCCCCTCTTTACTTTCAATAAAAAAAATACTTAATCGAATACATTTCCTTCTTCAGCTCCTTTTACTACATTTTTTTTTTTTTGTGACTTTGTAGATCCATTCTGATCTGTAAATTGTATTAATAATAAACTGGCACATAATATTTTCGAAATGGTTCATAGTTTAGTCCCAGATATCACTCATTTAATGTCAAACGTTGACTAAATCATGAGCTCCATACCTTTTTTTTAAAAAAACATAACATTTATTTGGCTGTATCCAAAAATAACATGTCATACTGTTGCTAGTCAGACTTTGGCTCCTTTTTAGATTTTTTACACTTGTGGGAACCAAAATTGGTGACCTATAGGCAAGAAATGAACAGAAATATTATATATATAATTTAAAAACCTGTACAATAATCCACTGTACCCACTTTACCAACCACACCTACCTCCTGTGATCAAACCATTTCATCCATCTGCTGTGCGTTAAAGATAAATATATTTGTATAGTTGTATATAGTAACTCTAGATTTACTTTTATTATATTTTATGCTACTGAGTGTTCTCTGAGAACCTGTAAATTTCTCCACTGTGAGATTAATAATCTTATATTAAATGAAACCTTCTCCAAACATAAAAAAAAAAAAGCACATAGTTGTATATTTTTAAGATCTTTTTTGTGGATTTATTTTTTATTTTTTTAAAAGCTGTGAAAATTGGCTGGTTTACCAGTGGTGGAGGGTGGTGCGGACCCCCGGAGTGTCAGCTGCTCAGTGTGTTGGTGGAGGTTGACGCAGTATCAGCGACAGCATCACAGCTTCAGGTGTCTTAGGAGAGTTGACAGCTTCTATTGCCTGAGGTCATCTGGTTGAGGAACTTCAAACGTTTTCTCAATGGGGGGTGGCACCATTCATTTTCCAACCCCCCTTTCCCCCTTTAATCTGCAGTAGTGGCAGCTCTGTATGTTATTAACCCGCAACATATAACCACACAGCCGAACATGGAGCCTGTTATCGTCATGTACAGGAGCAGTGTCGAACAGTGTGTTTCAGCTTAATATGCCCCCACATGTCTCTGAGCTTCTGATACTGACACTGTCCATCAATCTGCCTTTTACTTTGATTTTCTGACAGAGCTTTACCATGAATTTCAATAGCTACCAGTAGGTTTATATATTTATTTTAATTTGTTGTGCAATACATTCCAGCAGCTGGATTCTGTTACAAAAAAAAAATCATTAGTCCTACAGAACGAGGGAGATCCATATATTCATTATGCACGTATATAATATTTATGATATGAATATTGTCTTTTATTTCATGCATGTAGCTGAGAATACAAAAAAAATCTATTGTATGTAGTGTTTTCCATCCTGCAACGATGCATATTTTATACGATGATGAAATATTCAAGTCCATTAAATGAGAAATATAGAAGAAATGTGATTTTTCTGTGTATAATGGTTATAGGTTTTACATGATTAAGTGGCTCTGATGTATGTAGGGGATTATTAGTATCTTTTAGCAGTTGTGAATCAAGTGATCTGAGGGAAAAATGATAATTCCACCACCTTCTCTGGGTTTTTGGGCTGTGGAAAATCAACCCAAAACTAGGAGGTTTTGTTGTTTTCAGACCAGTAGGTGGTTAAGCATTAGATAGATAGATAATCACCAATGGCTGTTCAGATCTACTGTGTCCTGATGAAGAAGTTTGTAAAAAGTGGTGTTGAAAATGTTTATTTATTTTTTTAATCTTTTTGATTTGGACCAAAGGGAGCGACGGAAACAAGTGTATTTTCTAATGGCTAATTTTCTCTGGCCTTTTTTCCTTCTCATTTCACTTCCTGTAGCTTTAATATGTAGATGTAAAATGGCATCTTCTCTCAACTTGTCTTCAAAGCAGTAAATGTCGGCATGTCTAGCAATAAAACAAATCTGACTATAGACTGAAATTGAAATGTAATCGAAAGAAAAAGAATGAAGGAAAATAAACTGTGATAACATAATATCTACATGTTTATGTGTGATATGTTCATCTCCATGAGTTAATAGAATTAATTTTCCTTTATGTCCTAACAGATCATTATAGATTTTCAATCTATGCTTTTTAAAATATCTTGCTGATATTAATTTTGGTATGAAATAGAATAGAAATAAGTCAGGAAGAAATGTAAATTCCTATAGATATGTATTCCTTGCATATGTAATTATAGATTACACTCTTATTGTCAACTTCCACATCTGTTTTTTGTGGTCACAGTGAAAACTGTCTGACCAATCAGAGGTCTGCAGTGGTTATGTCACTGCTGAATATAGTTTGGAACCTCGGTGGAGGCGATGCCAAAAAACTAGTACCGGTACCAGATTCCAGGTCCTTTTTTTGTAATGGAAATGTGAGTTGAGTCGAGCCGGTACCACGTAGTGAAATGTAGTAGTCTGTTTTACGATACAATTTGGTTGTATGTCTTTAACAGTGGTGGCCTGTGCATTTGATACCCAGGCCTTCAGTGGGGACTTAAAACACCTCTTAATACCACCACTATGATGCTACAATTATAGAAACCACCAATACAAAAAAAAAAAAAAAATGCAATACATGCAAAATAACAAAGCATTACAGACGGAGAGATTTGACGTTTTGACTGTGAATATTATTATTACTAAAGCAATAAACCCATTTAAGGCAACGACAAAACCTGCATTAAAAGCATGTACGTACATCATATGGAGCAGTTCAGAATTAATATTTATCCAATAACATGACAAAAACATACACAATTTAACTAATAATAATCATCAGTAAAAGGGGTGTCTTGCACAGGGTGTCGTTCACGTTGGCACCCCCATGGGTCACACAAAAAAGAGACTTTAACCTATGTGGTTCTGTTTTTTGTGTGTGGTTGAAGGCTGGGCACTTATTTATGTCACTGTTGTATCTGAAGAAAAGGGAATGAGAAATAAATAAATGTGTATGCGTCCTTTCAACCCTGTGAAAACAACAGACCCAAAAGCCACCAAACGCGTTTGCACAGCGCTGTATAAATAACACCCCCCCCCCCCCCACACACACACACACACACACACACACACACACACTCATCTCCTTTGTACTTGTAAACACTTGTAACACCCTGTGATGTCAAACTCCCACTTCATCTTTGTATCATGAGGATATCATACCCTTGTAACTCATTTTAAATTTAAATTGGCTTTAACTCCACATTCCTCCAGAGACTGATTGCCGTAAAGAAAGCAGTTGGATATAAAGAGTCAAACATGATGTAAACCAGGGGTGTCGAACTCATTTTAGTTCAGGGGCCAAGTTCAGCCCAATTTGATGTCGAGTGGGCCGGACCAGTAAAATAACAGCACAATAGTTTGTAAATGACATCTTTTCCTCTTTCTTTTAGTGCCATAACAAAAAAAAAAACTTTTACAAACTATCCTTTCTGAAAAAAGATGTGAAAATCCTGAAAAAAAACCTTACCTTTTGTAAGAAAAATAGGTGCAATTTTAACAAAATTATGCAAAATATTGTTCAAATGTAGTCACAGTAGATCTACAAAGACACAAACCATTTAGTAAAAGGCAGAACGGTGTTAAAATTAAATAAAAATTCACATTTTACTATTAAACTATACAGCGACTGGGTGGCTCAGTGTTTAATGCCACTGTCTTTGGTCCGGAAGATGGTGGTTGAAGACCCTGGTGGACCCTTGGGAAAGGTCCTTCACGCTATATATCCCAACGCAGCCACAAGGGGGCGAAAGCCTCATTGTACCGGTCCCAAGCCCGGTTGTATCAGGAAGGGCATCCGACGTAAAATCAACATGTGAATGTGTCGCAACCCCCACGAGTGGGGAAAAATATCCATATACAAATGTTGACTATTTTACTGTTAAACTATAGTTGTAAATATAAATATTTTCATAGTACAATGTTGTTGTTTTTTTCACATTAGACCAAAAAGAAAATTAGTCCTTGGCATTATTTATATATTATCATTTTATCATTTTACTTGAGATCACATCGGTCTGTATCTGGCTCCTGAACTAAAATTAGTTAATTCACAAATTCATCCTGTGGGCCACATTAGACCCTTCGGTGGGCCGGTTTTGGCCCTTGGGCCGCATGTTTGACACCCCTGATGTAAACATTTCTGTGAGTGTCATGTGATGTCTAATACTATAAAGCCCTTTGGGTAGCGGTAAAAGCCCTATGTAAATTTGTATCCATTTACCAATTTCCTCCTTTCCAGTAGTAACAACCTGTTTCCTCTCTTGTGTAACAGCATTTATGTGGAACTGAGCGGTGTCACATAGGCATTTCGTTTATTTATTGCTTTTCACACATGTGATCAAGTGAGCGAGAGAGAGTTTGACACTTATCCAATATTCGTTTGCAGCTTCGGAGTGAGTGACATCTTCCCGTTTTAACTCTTGACTGATGATTAATGCCTCCTGCAGTGAAACGGCTTCTATATCGAGATGCCACAGGGCAGAATGTAAAGGATTACCTCTGAGACCGTGACATCCTGTTCATCACCACTATGTTGCGAATGTTGGGAATTTAGAGACATTTTCCTTATACTCTTTTTGTTACGACTAAGCAGCCTCTAATTGGTATTATTCCCTGTTGAGTGCCCCTGACCTGTTTTTCATTGGGTTTCACTTAAAGAAGTTTATTTTGTGTTTTCCACTCACCAACTGGACCCTCAAATGACATGAATTATGTCATTGTTGTTTATGTTACAATAAACCATAAAGACCCAAAGCATCTACTGATCTAACATGTTTAATAATGTCAATAATTGGCATAAAATGTAGTTTGTTATCTTTTCGTGGTCGTCAGATATGACCCATTTGGGCGTTCAGAGGCTCTGTAGTTACCATGGTAACACTGTGATCTTCTACAACATTGATTCACCAGTAAAACCCATAGAGTTGGATCAATGACTGAATGGACACACTTTTGTTTATGTTCAATTAATGATATATTTTTATGACAAGGGCCCAATCCCAATTTGCTCCACAGCCCTACCCCTTTAAATGGAGCTGCAATGGGTAGGGGTGTAAACATTCTCATGAAATGGGATGACACTTCTCGACCTGTTATGTCATCAGATACGAAAACTTGGTTTGTGTAAATATTGTCTGTGCCATCAGCAGCTGTAACCATCTGTTTCATGAGCTTTGTTTATCTTTTTACAGCTATCAACTATAAACCACAGAAATGCGATCTGTAACGCACTGAAACGGCATTAAATGTACGATCAAGTGATTAAGTTGTTTACGTGTAAAGTAATTACATTTGTGTGTTTGTTTCATCACTGTTGCACATTTTATCTGTGTTTACTTCTGTCTTGCCAACGATCCGAACAGAATTATGTGGAACTCCACGTACCCCTTCGTTCGTAGTGTGGTCCTGGAAAATCTCAGTTTGGTTCGACAACCCTTCACTTTAGCTCCTCCCCTCCATCTAATTGAGAATTGGGACAACACTACCTCTTCACGTAAACACGCAAAATGGAGGAGGGGGGCTTCAGCCAAGGTCACTTTTTCTTTAGTTTTCTCTGTTTCTAACATAATAAACCTCAACTTTTTATTTTATTTATTTGTTTGTATATTTTTTTAATAACCCTCAACTTTAATCTGAGATTTTACGAACATCTACATGATCAGCAAGTAAAATATAGGAACATAGTTGATTTTCACTTGGAAAAATGCAAAATACAGAGGATAATATTAGAATTAACAGTGATAAATCAATTTAAAAAATTACATTTAGAGAGGAAATATTTTGGAACTGTCCCAAAAGTAGCACCAGGTTGTTATGGGATAAGACTGGACAGATTCAGAAAAAGTGTTTATGTCCCAAGCTGTGAATTTAATGTATGATAAGGTGCGTAATATCTGTTTTTCCATTTAATCACAAATGCAATGATTTGTTTATTATTGCGAGATGACATGGAAGTCATTCCATAAACATGGTGACAAATGTAAATATGGTGTTGACTTACAGATATATTCATTATTATTATTATTATTATTATATATTATCCATCTATCTCCTACTAAATTATAAAGTTATTCAGTTTCCTGGTGTGTCCTCACATACCCCACCATGTTTCTTTTAAAACTTGTCTTCTCTAATTGTAACGTCTCCACAGTTGGCTTTTTTTAATCACGACTATTTGCGAAAAAAGGTCTTTCCATTGCAGTTTTGCATAATAAACCAATTTTGCAATGCCCGAAACCACCTCTCGCCAGCGTGAAAACTTCTAATTGAAAAACAAGAGGTTTGGCGAAATTGTTGTTTTTCCATTTGATACATTTTTATGCGAAAGTTAAATTTTGCAATATTTGAGAATCAATGTAAAAGCGTCTAATGATGCATTTTGACAACAAGGTGACTTTTTCTTCAGTTTTCTCTGTTTGTGATATAATGACCCTCAACTTTAATCTGTGTTTTTATAAACATCAATCAACATAATCAATAAATTAAATATAGGGAAACACCTGATGTTCTCTAATAAACACACAAAAAAAAGATAATGTCATAATAAATGGTGATCAATCACTGAAGAAAAGTTAAATATAGAGGAAAAAACATATTTCATAACTGCCACAACAGTATCACAAGCTCTTTATGGGTTCAAAGATCATAAAATAAATTAGTTTTTTCATCTGCGTTAGATGAGACCTTGTCTGAAAGATGAAATGATAACTTTTGAAAGGATAATGATTTTCTGTGAGTTTGTTACCACAGTTACAGGATCACACTGCGAATGATTCTGAACATCCTGAGTGTTATTTAATACCCATATATATCTGCTAATGATTCACAGCTGAAATTATTGACATAAACTATCATTTGTAGTGATTATAGTTCTAGGAATAAAATGTAAATCTGGCAGCCCTTCATTTGCTCGGCTGTTGATTGCCTCCAGGACTGGCTGTGATGACCTGTCACATGTACTTCATAATTGGAAGTATATATGTGAGGATTCATATCAGTAATTATGTCTGATCTGAGACATTGCCCTTTATGGCTCCACTCAAATACCTCGCATACTGTATTCCTATTAAGCTGAAATAGGTAATGTTTTCTGAAATCACTGGACAAAATGTCAGTGTATTGTAAACCAAATGATCTGGAAGGAAACAGGACTTCTGCACCTCCTCTCAGCTCTGTTTTCAGTTTATATACATGGGAGTATTTTTATGTCTTTTCTGTTCCAGTGCCAGAAAGTGTCACATCTATCTTTATATTCAGTCTAAGCTTAGACGGCAGAGCTACAGTATTTTTATTTCTGATAAAAATACCGGACTGATTTCTGCTTCCTGTAGCTCCGTCAGTTCACCCAGACAATATCCAACATGATGGCAATCAAGGGAAAAGTAGTTTTCATGTTTTTTATATATATATATATATATATATATTGCTGATCAAAATATGCATTGAAGTGCGATATTATTTGTTTTGGCCTGTTTTTGTGGAATAAATAGGCATCTGTAGGCGTTAGTGGTGATCGCTGATGACAAAAAATATATATATCATTAGTGTTTTAATCAATAAAGCACCCAGTTGTACTAACTACTATGTCAATTGTTCTACAACTAATGGAAAAAATGCATTTTTGCAAACCGCAATGGAGAACAGTGTTAAGAAGTTAATATTTTATGTATGTATGCACTTGTGAAACTTTCTAGACACACACCACTGCTACAATGGAGAACAATCAACCAAAATAACAGAAATTGCAGGTGACTGCAAACCACATATTTGTTTTTCACCTTTTTTTTTTTTTTATTTTTTTTTTTTATTAGTATTATGACAAAAACACATAATACATAAAACTGTATGTCAAGGCAACAATTTTCTGCCACCCACATCTCGCCTAATTCAGGTCAAAGCCTCTTATGTACCAGCAAACACAAACATACCTATATATACTGTACTATATAGACTCAAAATATGTGAAAACAACAAAAAGAAGAAAAAATAGTCCCAATGGCCCTGCAACTGAAGACATGGAGAACTCATCTAATTAAATGTAAGTCCATATGTGACTTCCTATCAGTGTTCAGTCGCAGCAATATTGATATTTTCATATTTCAGAATATTGGCAAAAATCAAAATTTCTTAAAACAGTAAACAAAGTTGGTAGACATGGTCCCAAGGAGGCTTCATAAAAAATGGTGACAAAGACAGTGACAGGTGAAGACGACAAAATAAAGCACCTTCACAATAACTCACAGCCTATTGGCAAGTTACAAAACAGGTTCAGTGAGTCTGGCAGTAATAGAAAGGTGTTCCATGTGCTGTGACTTTTCTCTCTTCTGAGTGAAAATCAAAGTTTCACTTGAATAAAACTTTCTTGGTTGCGTGATAAGGGTGCAATCCTCCAATTAAAGGAGGTCAAACTCATTGCTAAGAAAACTGATAATGGAATGTAAAACCAAAACATACTGTACATGTGTTATTGGTGAGACTCTGCAGGCGTCACTAACAGAAGGGCACATTCAGACTGATTTTGCATTTGTATAATAAACTGAATGATGTCGGTGCATAAGGAGGAGGAGGGAACTATATTTGACATTGGGGCCTCCACATGTTGTTTTGACAAAGGTCACACGCTTTGCGGTAGGTTTGAGGAGGATGGTTTGCAAAATGAAGGAACTGCTTTTGCTTTTTTGTCCGATTTAGAAAAAAGTCTTTCTAAATCAGCTTCATATTTCAGTGAAAATGAGCACAGCAAGGTTTTCAAGTGAGTGAAAGGCAAAGCTTAGAGCACAGCGCCAAGCCCAGAGAGGGAACTGAGGAGGCCTACTCAAAGTGTATCCAGACAGGTGGGGAGTCGTACTAACAACCATCTGGTGAGTGTGAGGCTTTGTAAAGCACTTTATGCACCATGAAGGCGTGGAAAAGGCCTCTGTAAGTGCAGTCCATTTACATCTAACACCGGGGGGTTTTTACTCGTTAGCTGCCCATTAATTATGTTCAAAGTTACAGGTATCAGGCCTTCGTCACTCTCATGGAGCTTTTCCATTACTGAACCTACGTGACTCTAATTGGTTTTTAAGGTTTCCCATCAGATTATAGTACTGGTACCAGGTACTTTTTTTGCTACCAACTCAGCTGGGGTTCCAAGTGAGTCGCATCAAACCAAAATGTAACGTCAACTCCGGCGGCTTTGGCGCTTTCCTTCCCTGGGGTCTGCTCCTCCCTGGTGGGTGGGGGTCCCTGCGGCCATGATGCGGGGGCAGTTTTGGCCCTCTCTCACTGTGTCAGTGGCGCCGGGTTGGTGGGGTCGGTGGCTGCCCCCTAGTGCGACTGGCTCCCTGTGACGGCGCCTCCTCTTTTACCTCCTGGTACTCTCGTGCTCAGTGTGTGTGTGGGTGTGTGGGTGGGTTGCTACATAAATAAATATTGATTGATTGATTGAACAGACTGCAGGCCACTGATTGGGCCGACATCCTGCCTCCACCTGTCCACATGTCTAAGTGTCCTTGGTCATGACACTGAACCATAAATTGCTCCCAGTAGGACCTGGCAGTACCTTGTATGGTATGGGTGAATGTAAAGTGCTTTGGGCAAAAGTGTAGAAAAGTGCTATATAAGTACCTACTATTTACCATGATTGACCAGGTGATGTAACCGGATGAATCATATGAGTGGCTCCTCCACAGTTGTTTTGTGTCGCATACAAACGATATTGCAGGTGTTTCCTCAGTTATTACAGTTATTACAACAAGTAGCACTGGGTCTGTGTGGGTGAAAAAAGACTGAAAGGATTCAGATGTATTTTTATTTGTCCTAAGTTTTAATTTAACACTCAATGGTAACATTTTATCCTCATGAATTTTTAATAAATACAAAATTTGGCCAGAACCAGGGTGTACATCCCAAAAAAGGATGAAAGGGTTTGTAACATTTGTTCTAGTTCAACTCATCTTGAAGGTGATTTGAAAACTCTCCAAGACCCAAACAGCTCCATCTGACAAAAACCAAAAGCATCTACTGATCTAAAACGTTTAATAACTGTTGAAACACTAATCCTATCAATACATTGAAATGAAACAATAATTTAACAGTATTTTTTAATAGTTTTTCACCTCTGATATGTCATTGAAATGCAAATTATCTGGTTCTTACCAAGATAAAAACACTTATATTTTGAATTGGTGGATAATTAATCTTGTTTTAAGGCTTGATTTCTCATTTTAAATGTTTTTTTTTTAATATATCTGAGGACATGCTTATTTTTAGATTAACATTCTTAATTCAAGAATGTTAAGTGAAATTTTCTTGTTGCATGGACAGTTGTTTTGAGCACCTTCTTCCTCAAATGTAGTGTTTTCATCTGGTTTTTCGGGGGGGGGGGGGGGGGGGGGGGGGGGGGGGGGGGGGGGGGGGGGGGGGGGGGGGGGGGGGGGGGGGGGGGG